>JANBXA010000391.1:4845000-5070000 GCA_030556225.1 Cricetiscus sungorus | reverse complement strand
TTCTAACTGGTTAGGGTAAAGTGGTCTGAAACCTTGGGATCTGAAGGTGGGGTGTCCTGGCAGGCACATCTGAAGGTAGGAACCGGCCGACTGTGAGGATTTGTGAACTGAGGGTGGGGGTTATCATGGCTGACAAACACTGGCCCACTGCTCTGTGTTTTTCTCCAGTGCCTCTGCTCACGGTCCCTTTGTAAGCCCCCATGTCTGTCTCTTCATTCTCACACTGCAAGCCCTCAAGGCTTAGTGGCCAAAGATCCTCGGTTCTCTCATTCCATTACCATTTCATTAATATCTGCTTTTAAATTCATAAATTCTGCATGTTCCTTGGGGCTATTTTTCTTTCGGATTTTTCTTGTTTCCTTACTTGAAGAAATAATTTATTGTCAGGTTATTTTGGGGTTTCTGATAAAAATCACCTGGCTGCCTCTTTGACTACGTCCCACAGTCTGGGGCATGTGGCCTTTCTGTCCCCCGTAGATGGCTATTTTTTCTTAGTCCTCCTCCTCTGCTAGCCTGTTGTGTTTCCTCCTGCCCTAACCTACAGCCTGCTGGGCTCACAGCCTGCCTAAGGTCTCACAGGAACACTAGTTTCATGACGCCCACTCCTACCCCAGACAGGGTTTCTCTATGTAGCCTTGGCTGTCCTAGAACTCACAGAGATCCTCCTGACTGTCCCTCAAGTGCTGGGATTAAAGGTGGGCCCCACCATGGCCCAGCCTGGTTTCATGATTCTTAAGGAGGGAAGTAACTGGTCAGATGTGCACCCTGATTGCCACTAACTGATTTTCTTATCCTTTGGTAGTGCTGAGGATAGAACCCAGGACCTCTTTCACCTTGGGCAAGCACTCTACCACTAAGCTGCACTCCCTGTCCCACACACTGCTTTTCTGAGTCCTTTGTCATTCCCTTGAACATTCTCTGTTGAAATGGGGCCAAGTGGTGAAGTCCCAACTACTTGGAAGGACAAGACAGGATGATGTCTTTAGCCCAGAAGATCAAGACCAGCCTGAGCTACACTGAGAGTCTTCAGAGAGGGAAAGTGACTGGTCTAGTGTCACACAGTTGATGAGATATGACAACAGCTTTCATGACAGTCTGGTCCTTAGTGAGGGAAGCAGGGAGGCAAAGTAGACAGACAGCTGCCTGCTTGGATGGATGGATGGAAGGATGGATGGATGGATGGGTGGAGGGGTGGATGAATGGATGAATGGATGGGTGGGTGGATGGGTGGGTGGGTGGGCAGGTGGGTGGGTGGATGGATGGGTGGATGGATGGGTGGATGGATGGTGGGTGGGTGGTTGGGTATAAGTATAAATAGATGAATATGTGAGTTGATGGAAGAAAGAAAGGAAGGAGAGGAAGCAAAGGGAAGGAAGTAGTTGACTGATCAGATGTATATATATACAGATTGATGGGTGGAGAAAGGGAGGGTGTGGGGAGACAGGTGGAGTTAAACAAATGGCTGCCAGGATGGTTAGAGGGCTGGAAGGATAAATGGTTGTGTCAATGGAAGGAAGGGAAGAGGGGAGAGAGGGAGGAAGGAAGGATGAAAGGTAGGGAGGGAGGAAGGAAGGAAAAAGGAAGGAAGGGAGAAAGAAAGAAAAGAGGGAGGGAGGGAGGAAGGGAGGAAGGGAGGGAGGGAGGACAGGTGGTCGAACAGTAGACAGTTAGATAGATGGAGGGTTGACATAAAGCAGGAAGGATGTAATACACAGACCCTCTGGCGGGAGTCAATCTGAGCCCTTCCCTGTCCCTTTTGCTTTTCAGGCCATCGCCCACCTGTCCTCCCGCTCTGTGCCTCTGTGTCTCTGCTGGGTGGCCTGACCTTTGGCTATGAACTGGCTGTCATATCCGGTACCCTGCTACCATTACAGCTGGACTTTGGGCTGAGTTGCCTGGAACAGGAGCTCCTGGTGGGCAGTCTGCTCTTAGGTGCCCTCCTCGCCTCCCTGGTCGGGGGCTTCCTCATTGACTGCTATGGCAGGAAACGGGCTATCTTGGGGAGCAATGTGGTGCTGCTGGCTGGCAGTCTGAATCTGGGCCTGGCTGGCTCCCTGCCCTGGCTGCTCTTGGGCCGCTGGTCCATTGGCTTTGCCATCTCACTGTCTTCCATGGCTTGCTGTATCTACGTCTCAGAGCTGGTGGGACCGCGGCAGCGGGGTGTTCTGGTGTCACTCTATGAGGTGGGCATCACCGTGGGCATCCTGTTCTCTTACGCCCTCAACTATGTCCTGGCTGGCACCCCTTGGGGCTGGAGGCACATGTTTGGCTGGGCAGCTGCACCTGCTCTCCTGCAGTCGCTCAGCCTCCTTTTCCTGCCTGCTGGTGCAGAGGGCTCTGCAGCCCACCAAGACCTCATCCCACTCCAGGGAGGGAAGGCCAGCAAACCGGGCCCAGGGAAGCCACGGTACACCTTCCTGGACCTCTTCAAGACCCGGGACAGTATGCGGAGACGGACTGTGGTGGGATTGGGCCTGGTGCTATTCCAGCAGCTAACAGGACAGCCCAACGTGCTCTATTACGCCTCCACCATCTTCCGCTCTGTAGGCTTCCGTGGAGGCTCCTCAGCTGTCCTGGCTTCTGTGGGGCTCGGTACTGTGAAGGTGGCTGCCACCCTGACTGCCACGGGGCTGGTGGACCGTGCAGGCCGTAGAGCCCTTCTTCTTTCTGGATGTGCTCTCATGGCCTTGTCTGTCAGCGGCATAGGCCTGGCCAGCTTTGCTGTGTCTCTGGACTCAGGCCCCAGTTGCCTGGCCACATCCAACACCAGTCGGCAGATAGACCTGCCTCAAAGCTTGGCTCCGCCTAAGGGTTCATCTCCACCACCAGTGCTACGAACCAGTGGGGACCCAGGACAACCAGTCCTGTCAATCACTGAGGGAACCAAGCCCCATCCAGTCACCACAGAGTCCCTGGGACCAGCTCTTACTACTGCCTCCCCAGTCCCCCCGGCTCCCATCTTGGGACACACCCTGCTGTGCTGGTCTGCACTGGTTTGTATGATGCTCTACGTGAGTGCCTTCTCCTTTGGATTTGGACCAGGTAGGAGGTAAATCCAGAGACCTCTGTTCCTTTTAGTGGGCCTTATCAGTCTAGGGACACATGAGCTTTATCGGTGGGTGACTGGGGCTTCAGGGTTCCCCGCTTATATCAAAGGGCTTCTCCAGGGCCAAGTCTAACTACACTTGCGAGTTTTTAGGTCTCCTCTGCCCCTCACCACATTTTAAACATCAGTTCTCCTCCCCTCTTGGGTCTATCCCTGAGTGGCTCCATCTGAAGAGCTTCATCTGAGAGGAGTTAGATAAAAACCAGACCCGCCAGCTTGCCTAGGCCCCTTCCGCTCTTGGCACCGAATGTCCTGTGTCCCAGGAACCCGAGACTGCAGCCACCCGTGGGATTCCTGCAGGGTGTTGGGGTGTGCCGCTGGGAGAATCTGGGGCTGAGAGTGCACAGGGCTCAGCTAATGAGGATGGGGGTGGCCTGTCCAGTTTATGTGTGCCCAGAAGCTCTCTTGCTGTCGTCCCAGTGACCTGGCTGGTCCTCAGTGAGATTTACCCAGCTGAGATCCGAGGGAGAGCCTTTGCCTTCTGCAGCAGCTTCAACTGGGCGGCCAACCTCTTCATCAGCCTTACCTTCCTCGACCTCATCGGTGAGTACTCTTGCTCATCCCAGGCCACATCCGTCTGGGCCGGGGACAGTTTTCAGCAGAGCTGGGTCACAGAGGCATGGGACCTGATCCAGCCCAGCCTGTGAACCAAAAGGGAATATTCCATCTCAAGCCACCTAAATGAGTGGGGTGGGGGGGTGGGTGGCTTCAGACAGAGCCAGCTCTGGGTTTCTCCTGTTCAGGGTCTGTCCTTCACTCTTCCTCAGCTCTGCTTATCACCCGGGTCCTTGTTCACAGGCATTCCTGCCTCATGGTATAAAGGTGGCTGCCAGCAGACCTCTAGTGCAACCCAAGCCCTGGGCTCAGCCCTCATTGGCTGAACAAGATGACTCTCCCCTCCCAGAGCTAACAGCCGGTTCCTTTCTGATGCCCATGGCTCCTTCCCTCTGGGCAGTTTTAGGATGGGGTGACTTTTCTTCTCCCCATGGTCAAATGTCTCCATGTCTAGCTCTTCAGGCCATGGGGACATTTTGAGAGGCCACTAACACAACGGTCTCCCAGGCTTCCTTCCCCTGCTGCCTCTGTGTCCAGACATATCTGTGCGGGATGGATGAACAAGACAGAAGGGGAGGGAGGGAAGAGAGGAGGGACTCCTAGTGCATCCTGCCCTAGCCTCACCCCAACTTACTGATGAGGAAATGTGTAATTCCTAAGTCCAGGCAGGCGTCAGAGGCTGGAGCCTGGCCCTACAAACAGCCCAGGGCAGATCCCACTGCTCAGAGAGCTGATGGAAGGGTGAGGCGGGCTGCCAGAGAGAAAAGCACCCACACAGAACCTGACTTCCCCCTCTACAGAATCCCTTCATTCAAGCCCCCTCTCCCTCTCTTGGGCCCGCTGACTTCAGAGGCCTCTGGGGTCATCTCTAACGTGGTCCTTAGCCCTGGGTAGAGCCCTCCGTTCTGGGGTGGAACAGTAGCCTTGTCTTCCAGTTCTCCTGGCTCAGGTCCAGTCTAGACCTAGGTTCATTTGCAGAGTGACCCTTTGTGGCCTTCTGGAACAGAGGCTCCGTAGCCTCCTTTGTCATGGCTGGTACCTGCAGATGCCCACACCTCCATTCAGGTGTCCTGACTCTGAGGAACCTTTCCCTCCATATGAGTTGTCTTACTGTGTTGGTGGCCTCAGCCTCAGGGACAGCCAGTGGCTTCTGACCCATTCTGCAAACTGGCCATCCCTGGCCTTTGCATGGGTGAACTATTGGTTCTACACCTAGGACCTGTTGGGTGGTATGGGCCTAGGGGCAGGGTGCTCAGCTCCTGGCCCACAGTCCTAACATTGTGCCCCAAGGTGCCATCGGCTTGTCCTGGACCTTCCTGATGTATGGGATGACTGCTATTCTTGGCCTGGCCTTCATCTACTTGCTTGTTCCTGAAACGAAAGGACAGTCCCTGGCTGAGATAGAACAGCAGTTTCAGATGAACAGGTACCCGATGGGTGGGGTTGGAGGCTGGGACGGTACCTCAAAAGTGGGGCCCTGTAAGACCTCAGGCTCCTCTTCCTTTTGCCAGATGCTCACCTCTCCTCCTGGCTTGCTGCCGTTGTCCCCAAGCCATTTTCCTTCATGTGTTTTGTACCATCTGACAGTGGCTTCGCTTTGACCTAAAGGAGTTTTGTGTATGGTGAAGGGATCAACCCCGGGCTTTGTATGTGTAACCAAGCATTCTAGCCCTGAGCTACATTTTGCTTTTGAGATAGGGCCCTGCCATATAGTCCATGTTAACCTGAGTCCTGCTGTGGAGTTCAAGCCGACCTCATACTTGCAAGCTTCCTGCCACCATGCCAGGCTCTCATAGGGATTGAAAATTACAGAACCACAGAGTACTGGAATCTTAAGGCTACCGCATCCTAAGAGTCATGGGCTTTGGAGAAAAAAAGTGTAGCTGCGTCCTAGTCCATGTCCCACCAGGGTTTTGTACTAAGTCCTTGCAGTTGTGTCAGGCAGGTTTGCGGCCTTTGGGAACGGTCAAGAATGACAAGGTGCTGTCTATCCCCAGTGAACTGTGTTCGAGTGTTGGGAAGGGGCAGATCATAAGCCAACAGACCGTTGAGGAAGAGGGCTCTAAACCGGTGATATTTAATGAGAAGAAAAGTTTAAGTCTCATGTGTTGCTAGGAGGCCAGACTAGCACAGGGATAGGCAGAGGATCAGGGCTTGTGACTCAGTTAGAGCGAGGACCTTCAGGAGCCACTTCAGTCAGTGAAGAGGGGAGGAGGGGAAACAGCCATGGAAAGATGAGGGAAGGGGCTTCCAAAAGGGAGGGAGTAGCTGGTGCAAAGGCCCTGCGGTGGGAGCCTGTCTGACCTGGGCAAGGAACAAAGAATCCCTCTCCCTTGGGACTGGAAGAGGGAGGGAAAAGGGTGGAGGGTCAGCTCAGCCACATGGAGCTAGATCATTTCCGGTCTGGAGGTCACAAACGGGATTTCAGAATCTTAGCACCCTGGGGCCTGGAACAGTGGCAGGCACACCCCAGTCATCATGACACTCTATGAATGCTCCAAATAGAGTTCAAGGGCAGCCGGTGACTGAGCTGATGGTACCTGAGTGGGGAGAAAAGGCCAGTGGTTTCAGGGCTGGGTGGGAGGGGAGACCATTCTGGGAGGAGGAAAAAGCAAGAGCAAAGGCCTGGCTGGAGTGATGGCCGTTCTGATGTTTGCACAGCAGGCCAGGGCGGCTGCGGTGTTAGGCCGAGGTCCTCACAGGGACATGGGAGGGTCTGGCTTTGAGTTTAGAAGCTGGGACAGAGACACAGCAAACGCTGTGGAGCTGTGCAGGCTGGAGAATGGGGGTGTGCATGCTAGGAAGGAATCAGGAAGGGGTGGAGCATGGTGGGGCAGTGATGTCCACTGCTTCCTGCCCAGGGAAGGCCCCAGGCTTACTGCCCTCTCACCGTATGGCTTCCTTGGCAGGTTCCCTCTACACTTTGGCCACAGGCAGAACCCCAGCGGTATCCAGTACCACCGCCTGGAGGTCTCCTCAGCCTCCTGAGGGCCCCGTCTGCTTGGAAGGTGCTGGTATATTGGTTTCTACAGCTCCAGCTCCCTGTCTGCTGGGGCCTGGAACTCACAGTCCAGGTTCCCTTCCACAGTGATCCCTGCCCGAAAGGCTGCCTCTTGCTGGGGTGAGAGATGAACCCTCCCCCACTTCATTTTGAGTGTAAGGCTCTAAGGACTCTGGAAGATCTAGCTTTGTGCTCCAATGTCCCCATGGAGTTGGCTTGTCTGCAATGTTTGTGGTGACATCCTCTGTGGCGTCTCCACCAAGGGCTTCTCAGATGACCTGGGAAGGAAGTATCTCTGCCTTCCTGTCCCCTTGCCAGGGTCTCAGTGATGGGGAACCTGTTTAGGTCACTCCCTTCCTCTTGCCCAGGATATTTATCAGGCACTGAGACTCTGACTGGGGACAAGAGGCTGTTGCTAAGATGGCTCTATGACTCTGGCCTCAGTTTACCCATGGGTCCCACAGAAACCTGGACTAGGCTGCTCCTAAGATCTCTTCTCACACCACAGGGATGGAAGCCTCAGAGCTGGGACAGAAACACTCAGCGAGGGCCCTGTCCCATGGTCCTGGGACAGGAGCTTTGTTAGCAGAAAATGTACCTAGATTCAAGAGTCTGGCACCCTGGAATGCAAGGCTGGCCCCAACATGTGACAAGTGCCAGGGCAGGGCAAGGGGCTTTGAAGGAAGAAAGAAGAGCATGGAGGGACTCACTCACATGTTGCTGGTTGTGGCTTCTACTTTGGGTGCTATTGGCTTCCTCTAGCCTCAATTTTTCCACCTGCAGAATGGGCAGAGTCGTACCCCTCAGGATGTATTGACTTACCCCGTCTGCCTCAGGAGGGTCTTCAGTGAGCTCTGGGGGCTTCCGCTCACCGTGTTACACAGGGCACCTCCCTTGGGGCATTGTAAGGGGCCGGTCAGCTGGAGTCCACCAAGTGGCTGAGGTCGGAGGTTGCAGAAGGAGGTTATAAAAAAGAGAGTCAGTTCCTGGACACTGGGGTAGCTGGCCTCACTGTCACTGTAAGACACACCCTTCTGGTTCCCAAGCCTGGCCCAGCGACTTGTTCTTTTTCTAGTTATTTCACTTACAGCCAGTGGTGTGCTGGATTCAGCTTGTGGTGGCTCCTCAGAGCTGACTGCCACACAGTTCAGATTTCTGCAAACTGATTGCTAAGCACTGTCATCATTTTTTTAAAAATTTAAATTTACAATGAACAATTACTGTAATTATGGTAGACAATGTTCAGACTTTATCATCCCTACCAGGTGTGGTGGCACATGCCTGTCATCCCAGCACTCAGGAGGCTGAGGCCAGAGGGTTGGGCAGTCTAGGCAGTCTGGCTTTAAACCTTGTCCAACCAAATAAATAGGTAAATATGCAAACCAGACCCGTGCCGCCACCTCCTAATTTTCCTGCCGCATTTCTCCTCATAGGTGTCTGATGGAGATGGAGGAAGGTGCTCTGTGTTTCACTACTTCTGTACTCAGGGCCCTCTCAGTAAGAGCCTGGGCGAGTCTTTGCAGTCCAGAAGTTAGGGAACTTGCCCACCAGGCTTTGGTCTATTGTTCCGTTAAGTTTTCTGGAGATGAGAACTGCTGGGTCAAAGGTCGAGGAGCCTCGTGTGTGTGTGTGTGTGTGTGTGTGTGTGTGTGTGTGTGTGTGTGTGTGTGTGTGTAGCTGGTATGTTGAAAACAGCACAGAGAAAATGTGTGTGAAAATTCCTCCCCTCTGATCCGTTCAGCAGATACCGTTCATGGCCTGGACGGAACAAGGGGCTCTGAGGTATATCTGACCTTCCGGGGTGTGTGTCCATCTGGTAGCCCCAACTTCACCCTGACTGCTTACGGAATGCTCTTTAGATGAAGTGTTTTCCCACACAGATACATGTATTATAAAATAAATGATTTTGAACAAAGTGTGTGTGGTGATTTATATTTCTGCACATGTAGCTAGATGTTTTCCGCCAAACTCCTGGTCCCACCGCCACGCCAGTCCCCAATAATATGCAGAGACTCTGTATTTGATATAAGGCTGTTGGCCAGTTACTAATTCTTTACTGGCTAGCTCTGTCTTAATTATTAACCCATTTCTATTATTCTAAGTATTTCTACGTGGCTCATCTTACCGGCCAGAGTGGCTGGCGTTCTACCTCTCCAGGCTCTCCATGTTGACTCTCCCTAACTACTTCCTCTTTCCTCCTTGTCTCCTAGTCCCACCTATCTTGCTTTTCTATTGGCCAACAATGCTTTATTCATTAACCAGTATGAGAAACATATTCACAGAATAACATCTCCCATCATCTCCTCTCTTCTGTCTAAAATAAGAGTTTTAACCTTAACATAGCAAAATATATAACAAAACAGTTATCAAATAAGAATCACAGTTAACAATATTTAGTACATTAACATTTTGTAAGATTTAAAGACAATATTCCATTATCTATTCTATCTTTGTGAATCTAAAGTCCTATATGTAACTTATCTTTAACCCTAACTAAGGAAAACTATAACCATAACTATCTGTCTTCAACTCCTTCAAAGACCACAGAAGGATAATACATAAACTCTAGAAATGACAGAGACAACTCACTGCCTGGTCACCTGAAGTTCTTCTGTAATGTTCCATCTTCAGCCCATAGGCCATAGTGTGTCTGGCAGACTCCTCAGCAAAGCAGAAAACTGTCCATCTATATTGACAGTTTGTCAGTCATTTTTCTCTGTGTCCTGTAGACTGTCTGGCAGCCTCTTCCATGAAGCAGGAATCCTGTAGCAAAGTCCATCTTGTTTTAGCAGTCACTTTCCTGTGGGCCCTGAATGTCCAGTTTATACAGCATAAAGTCAAACAGTACAGACAAGAGCAGTATCTTGCTCAAATGGCTAGTCTTGCCATATTGAAAGTAAACTCCTTAACAAGTTTCTTCGATGTTCATCTTCCTTTCTGATGCAGGTGGTGTTGCCAGGAGCAGTTATGTCTCATTGTCAAGAAAAACCCTAAACCATTTTAAATGCCATATTCTGTAGGTCTTCGAAAGGTTTGAAGAATGCCTATTCATCTCAAATACATCTCTGTATATCTAGAAATCCTAACTTAACTCTAAGTTTTAACTATCATAGGTAACTCTCTATAATCTGTACTAAATTATACATTACATTTTCAATGAGCTATATAAACATAATACCTAAACAAGAGGAGAAACATACATATCACAAGATTGACCTTAAATTGTATCAATAAATGAAAATCCATTCCAAAACAAAGCATTTATATCTATACCATAATTTCCTTTTTACCTTTAAAAAGATTGCTTGTGGTCATTAACTATTTATAACCAAGCCCACTTAAATGAAAACAAACATTTATAAACAATATTTGGGAATTTGGGCGTCGTTCTTTCCAAACTGCTTCCTGTTGGTAGGGGCGCTGTCATGGGGGATCCTAAAAAGATGCAGAAATCCTGGCTGTAGTGGTCTGTAAGGCTGCATTGTCCATTGACATTGCTTCAGGGGGTCTTGCTTGATCAAACCCTATTAGTCTGGAAAGAATCCACAGCTTTTCATTTTCTGTGGAAACAAAATTAGAAATCCTTTTCCCCAGTAACTTGTCCTTGGACTTAAATTTTGGAGTCAAAGCATTTTTAAAATATATAAATTGGATTAGTCCAGCAGCATTTCTTTTATCAGTAGTTGTTATTTCCTCAGCAGTCAAACAATTTAAAGATAACAGTACAGCATACACTATCCAAAGTTTCTCTATGCTTCCCATCTTTACCTGGCTTTTTTATTACTCTATTTCTTCTTCTATTTTTACATATTTAGAGACAGGGTTTCTCTGTGTAACTTTTGCCTGTCCTGGAATTCACTCTGCATACCAGGTTTACTTTGAAATCACAGAGATCTGCTTGCCTCTGTCTCCCATGTGCTGGGATTAAAGGCTTGTGCCACCACACCCAGCCACACTCTGTCTTTTTAAAACCATTTTATTCTTTTTCTCTCCCAAGCCTGCGTATATTTTAAAACACACTGTAAACCTTCACTGCACACACGTGCACACACATGCACACACACACACACACACACACACACACACACACACACACACAGAGCTGATGCTCCACCCTCTCTCTGCTTCTTCAGCCTCTTCTGTCTCCTCAGGACCTGATGTCCTTTGTGTGTGATTCATGACCAAACCCTGTTCCCATATTTGCTCATTTGCCTTTCAAGCTGGAATCTTCTCACATGTGGCCTAAGGGCTGGGGATTTTGAAGTGAGGCTGAATGCCTCCCAGAGCTACATGATCCTCCAGTCTCTACCTCCCAAACCCTGGGGTTACACTAGCAGTCTTGGCTACTCCCTGCTCCCCATTGCCTTAAAGAAAAAAACCTTTTAAACGTTTGACAGCCTTGATCTTGGAATCCTCCTGCCTCAGTGTCAGAAGAGCCGGGAGCGTAGGCCCACGCCAACAGATCTTGCCAACAGGTTGTCTACTTCCTGTTTCCTACTTTTCTAAGCTTTTTTTTTTTTTTTTTTTTTAAATTGGTGTTTGTATGTATGATGTGGTGGGGGGCACGTGTCACTGGGCACACATGGAGGTCATAGGACAATTTTATGGTGTCAGTTCTCTCTTTCCACCTGGGATCAAATGCAGGCCATCAGGGTTGCTTGTTCAGTGCCTTTACCTGTGAGCGACCTCGACAACACAGTTTCCTAGTTCTGTCTTCTATTTTGGGGGGGGGGGCAGGGGTTTCTCTGTGTAGCTCTGACTGTCCTGGAACTCACTCTGTAGACCAGGCTGGCCTCAAACTCACAGAGATCTGCCTTCCTGTGCCTCCCAAATGCTAGCATTAAAGGCATGTAGCACGATGTCCAGCTTTTGAAGTATGGGATATTCTGCAGGTAACTGCAATTCTCTCTGAAAGAGAGCTGTCCAGGAAGGGCCTGCAACCTGCAACCCAGTGCTCCTTGACCGTAGAATTCACTCCAGAGCTACACAACCATCCCAACATATCACCTGCAAAATGAAAGAAAATTCTACCTTTAGTAAGCTCAAGACAGTTCGGCCAGGCATATGGGAGGGACACGAGAGGTCTTAATTGCCTATCTAGAACCTTCTAGCTTGTACCTGTGTTCATGTGACTCCTGTAATGTTCCATTTCTATGCAAAGTTTCTAAATAAAAAAAATCTTTTAGGAATGATTTAAAATATTATGTATATTCATGCACATACATGTGTGCGTGCATGCGTGCATGCGTGCATGCGTGCTGGTGGTCCTCATGGAAGCCAGAAGAGGGCATCAGTTTCCCTGGAGCTAGAGTTGCAGGTGGTTGTGAGCTGCCTGGTGTGGGTGGGAACTGAACCTGGGTCTTCAGAAAGAACAGCAAGAGCTCTTGGTTGTTGAGCCATCTCTCCAGCCCCCCCCTTTTTTAACACTTAAAACTCTACATTTAAATGCTAAGGACTGCCCACATCCTGTGTGTTAGAGAAAGATTTTGTGTCTGCTCATGTCTTCCTTTGTCAGTGATAAATGAAGCCAGTTAAAACTGAAGACAGAGGAGCCTGTGTGAAGGCAGGGACAGATAGGTCTCTGTGAGTTCAAGGCCGCCTGGTCTGCACAGTGAGTTCTAGGACAGCCAGAGCTACATAATGACAAAAACAAACAACAACAAAGCATAAGGACAGACATAAACGTCACACCCTCCTCCTTTTTTGTGGGGTTTCTGTATGTAGCCATGGCTGTGACTGTCCTGGAGCTCACTCTGTAGCCCAGTCTGGCCTTGAACTCACAGAATCCACCAGCCTCTGCCTCCCAAGTGCTAGGATTAAAGGTGTACACGCCCATGTCCGGTTTCCTGTGAAGCAGAGTTCAGAAATGCCATGCCCTCGCCAATGGGATCGAGAGGAGAATCAACAATTTCTCCCACCCTCTGGGTGTTTCTAGACTTCTGCTTGTGTAGAAACTTGAGTCACGTGCACCGAGTCAACATTCCAGTTTTCCTGGTAAAGACCGAGTCTGCCAGTGGAAACAACGTTTTCACTTTCTTTTGTGCCTTCATCTATGATTTTCTGCTTTCTCTACATGTGCATCTCCCTGCACTCAGGCCTGTGAACTCGGTAAGTTCTTCCAGACTTGGGGGGCAGGTGACATCTAAATCTCCGGCCTTCACAGTCTAGGCTGGTGATTACTGAGACATGATCTGAAAAACTTCCTCTGGGACCATCTGTCAATCAGATGTCAACTTCTGGGGAGGGAGAAACTGGCAACTGTGCTGAGCTTGGGTGCCCCAGTTCCCTGCCAACTGCTGGGACTGAACGGGCTTCGAGCTGGGCACAAAACCAGTTGCTATGACATCTTTAGTGGCTAAACCCAATCACATCAACACCTCGCTGCTTTTCCTAACATCGTAGGCTCTAAGCACTACTTCAAGCTCTCCCACACAGGGCCTTCAGGGCCGTGGTAACTTTCCTGATTCCCTCAGTGAGTTAGGTTTTGAAGACGATTTGATCTGAAACATGAACAAATCCCTAAGATTTCTACTCAGGAGATCTTGTTCCATGGCAAATGGGTTCACAGGACTGACCAGCTCTGATCTGGCTATGAGGCTGTTCACGGGGCCATGAGTTCTTCATACTGAAGGATCAGAGTCAGAAGGATGAAAACATACTTCCTAAGATGTGGGGTGGTCCTTCCCTGACTATCCATCCACTCTCCAGTTTGCCTGCCGGTCCCAGGCAGCCCAGGGTCTGACACTTGCTGGGGTTTGTCACTCTTTGGGGCAGTATTCTACAGGGACTGTCAGCTGACCCAGAGACAACAGCTTCTAAAGGTTCAGAACCAGTCTCTGGAATAAACACACATTTTCCAATCAGATCGGTAGTCCACTGTGCTTCAGAGGCTAAGCAGGTACCGCTGATTTTCTAGATCTGGAACCCCTTGGCAACCCTCACGCCTCAGCCTTCCAAGCACCAAGATTACATATGTGACTTAACACACATGCAGCTCTCAGGGTTAACAGCTCTGACTCCTACACCGGATTTCCAAAACGAAAGTTTGTATCTTGAGAGTCAGAGGCTCTGAGCTTAGAGCAGAAACACTCTGCCACTAGAACGACAGCCCCTGAGGCTTGGCTCTCTAACCGCCGGAAACTTTTGCTCTTGTCAGGATGGGGTTCGTAGTCCTGTAGTCCTGGCTCTCACCCTCCACTCTTCATAGCCTCTGGTCGCCCATGGTCCCTCACCTTCTGGATACTTCTGGCATGGTTTGCCCTTGCTTCTTGAAGTTTCTCCATCGCTCTTTGGAACTCATAGTAGTTTCCTTGCTGAACTGGATGTCCTGGGGCTTGACTTATTTTCCTGCACCCAGCTCAGCCTTCCTTGCCAGTGGTAAATAGCAAAAGTAGACAGAAGTCCCCCTGGGAGAAGTCTTTGGGGCCTGATGCTGCAACACTAGGCAGGCAGTGCATGGCAGAGAAGCCTCCCAGTGACCCCAAGGACACGGAGAAACAGGCTGCTTACAGAGCTGGAAGGGGAGAATGGCTGAAAGGGGGAATGGCACAGCTGTGCAGGATTCAAACGCCATCATGCACAGCCTGGCTTGTGCAAGGCTTCCCTTCTGTCACACCAATAGCTATACCACACACAGCTGTCCTGGTTGGTCTAGTTTTTGTTTTTTCAGCTTGACACAAACCTAGACATATCTGGGAAGAGGGAATCTTATTGAGAAAATGCTTCCATAAGCTTGGCCTGTATGCAATTCTGTGTAGGATGGTGTTCATTAATGATTGCTGTAAGAGGGCCCACATGATCCTGGGTTCTACAAGAAGGGAGGCGGAGCAAGCCATGAGGAGCAAGCCAGCAAGCAGTGTTCCCATTGTTTTTTCTTCAGTTCCCGCCTCCGGGTTTCTGCTCTGACTTCCTTGGGTGATGGATATGGAAGTGTGAGCCAAATAAACCCTTTCCTCTCCAAGTTGCTTTTGATCACGATGGTTGCAGTCATAGATACCCTGACCAAGACGGCATCTTCACAAGGAACCAGTCACAGGGTTTTTGTGGAGTCACTAGGGAGGAACAACCTGCCTGTCCCGAGTGAGGCCAGCCACAGGGTGAGGACGTACATCTGGGGTCCACTGAGACTGTTCTACGCTGGGTGGAGCTGTTCAAAGCCAGCACAGTTTGCCTGCAGCAGTCAGGACGGGAGCGAGGCCCCCAGATGGAGCAGTTGTAGCTTGCAGCAACTGTGGTGACAGTGGTGTTTGCAGCTGGAGTGAAATCGTCCCAGAATGATCAGGGAGCATTTAAAACAGCTGCAGGGCAGTCTGACCAATCGTCAACGAAGAGGTTGCTTGGCCAATGGCAGGAACACAGAAAGGGTCTGTCAGTTGTTTTTCAAGGGTCCAAATAGCTCGTTCATAAGAAAAGCATGCATGAAAGAGTGCCTGCAATACAGACTCGTGAGTAAGCACTCACATTGTTTCCGTGTGGGACCCCATCACCACCATCCCCAAGGAATGCCCCCCACACCTATCTCATGGATGTTGGTCTGTAAGGGGATGCAGGGGAGTCCCCTCATCCTTGACTTTAATAAAGAGTAAGAATATCTCACACCTTTGGGCTGGAGATATGGGTGGCAGGAAATATGCAGCACCCTGGATGCTTCTGCTACAGCAGACGGCAAAGCAGCGGGGGTTCTCTCAGTGTTTCGAGCCTCTGCAGGGCAGCGATAAGCTAAGGCTTTCTAAGCCATTTGTCCGTCTGCCTCTCCATCTGTCTGTCCGTCCATCTGTCTGTCCGTCCATCATTCATCCAGCCATCCATTCATCCATGTATCTATCCATCTATCCTCTATCAATCCATCACCCATCCATCCATCCATCCATCCATCCATCCATCCATCCATTCTCTTTGTGATTCTAGTGTGATGGAGGGAAGGATTCTGACTACTCACTGAGCTCTCCTTGGTCTTTGGATTTCAGCCAAATGGAAAGCAGGAAGATTCCCCACTTACTCATCCTGGTGCCCTCACCATGTCCACACTTGCCTGGCTGCTGAGGCCTTCACACTGTCTGCCCTGCCGGTCCTTCCATCTGTCCTCTCCCGACTGCACCAGACACAGGAAGCACCTGCACCATTTCCAGAACTCACACAGTGCAGCAATCTGAGAGCTTTTGTGAACTGTGCAGTAACAGAACCAGCTGTGCAGCTTAAACACCATCCTCTCCCAGGGGTCTCCCTTGGGGACAACTTCCTGAGGGCCCAGTTACCCCCCGATTGGCCAATGACCCTTTCAAACCCTGCACATTCTTGGCTGATGATGAACTTAAAAGGAGGGTCAAGGGCGAGCTGAGCCAATCAGGGCCAGGGATCCAGGGATAGGTCTTAAAATTCTGAGAACTCCTGTTGTGCGGATGAAGCCAAATGTTCTCTGTCCAATGAGTCTGCAGTCCTTAGTACAAACAGGGAACAATGGAACCACATTGGTAGTATGATTACACCACACAGTGCACACACACACACACACACACACACACACACACACACATCAACTCTTGGGCAGGTCATGGACCATCCAACATGAAGGACACTCTTCACATCTTAGGGGATAAAGAGGGAGATGACTTTCCCACATGTGTCTCTGTATGCTGAATGGTTTTTATGTATATTTACTATGGTTTTATACAATTTTTCCAAAGAAAGGCACGATATTAAAACTGATGTGAGGCATTTAGATTAGCAATGTGAACATTGCTTGCCAAGTCTGATCCATGGTCTGTGTTTTATATATAGGGTTCGTGGTTCTGATCTGAAACACTGGAGATGTTATTACACGACATGGACACAAGAGGGAGCACCAGGAACCTGTGAAGGGGCTTTCCAAGCAGCAGCCCTTGGAGGGTGAGGCCTTGGGAGTAAAGAGGGGGAAATCATACAGGTCCTTGGTGGATGATAGGGGTGTCCTGGTACCATCTAGGCCCAGTCTGCCAGCCTTGCCAGTCATGTCAAGTCTCGTCTTCTGAATGCGCCTCAGGTCTGGAGACAGCTGGGCACCCAGGCCTGTGCCCTCAGCCATGCAAGGGGCCCAGAGCTAGTGAGACTCGTAGGGGGTCTTTCAGAGGTCAGGAGAAGCCCGAGTTTCTTATTCTGTAGCAAGAAATACAAAGAAGGCCAAGAGTGAGAGAAGGAGAAAGCCCGGAAGTCAGGAAGATGACTAATACAAGAAGGGGCTAATACCTTACTAATTAATAAAGAGGCAAGCTTGTGGGGCTCAGTGCGGCACCCATGCGCATAGAGAAGGTACACGCATTTGCACCCATGCGCATAGAGAAGGGACACGCATTGGGAAACAGTGGGTCAACCGGATGACTCAGCATGCAAGGGTGCTTACTGCCAAGCTAGATGACATGAGTTCAATCCCCAGGAACTTAGCTGTGGAGAGGGTAAACCAGCTCCAGAACACTGTCTTTGACCTCCATATGAGCACTATGGTACCTGTGCACACGCTCTCTCTCTCTCTCTCTCTCTCTCTCTCTCTCTCTCTCTCTCTCTCTCTCTCTCTCACACACACACACACACACACACACACACACACACACACACACACACACACACACACTAAATGTAGTTAAAAATAGAAATAGCGTTTCTTGTCAGAGTGGGGCTCAAGGCTCGCAGCCCCCGCCCTGGTTCTTCTGTCCTTTCCAGGTGCCTTTGTCTGATTTCTTCTGGACTCACTCTGGTTTTGCCTTTTCTAGAAGGCTGTAGAAGGGGCCCCCGCAGCCTGTGGGCTTTTGGTGCGCCTTCCTTCACCTAGCAGAGCCCTTGCTGAGCTCAGCCCTGCCCAGTTGTCTGCTGGCCTCATGCTCCTCTTTGTTGCTTAGTCACAGACCCTGCTCAGGATGCATCATAGCGGGTTTCCCTTTCCCAGCTGAGGGGCGCTGCGGTAATGGCGGTGGCAGTTTTAGTTCAAGGTGATGGTAAACAAGCTGTGATCACTCTCTGTGTGGACCCGGGATTTTTATTTCTGGGTTACACGCCCAGGGGTTGGGATGGTGGAGCCATCCAGCAAGTGTACATTTCCCCTGCTAAGAAAGTGCTCGCTGTTTCCGGAGGATGCTTGGGAGTGGCTGGGTCACAGTTCCTCTGCACCCCCAGGTCTTCTGTTTCCTCGTCGATTTTTCCATCACCGTGAGAACCTGGCACATAGTAGGTGATCACCAAATAAGTACACAGTAGGTGCGGAAAATCACCTACCAGATGTCAAATGGTCAGCTACAGTGTGCTGCACAGTGTAATCGGAGAACCCGGGTACCATGCTCACAATGCTGCCTGCCCCCTTTGAGACAGGAGCTCTCGTTGGCCTGGAGCTCACTATTAGTCCAGAGTGGCTGGCATCCTCCTGTCTCTGCCATCCCAGAAATGGAATTTTAAGTGTGTACCCCACTTTTTACATAGGTTCTGGGATTAAATTTAGGTCCTTACACTTGTGAGGCCTGCGTTTTACCAACCAAGCCATCTTTCTGCCTCTAGTCTTTATTTTATTGTCCTTTTATCTTTTTTGCAGTCCTGGGAATTGAACCCAGGGCCTTGCACATATGAGGCAATGATTTACCACAGAGACCACACCCCCAGCCATGTCCCCAGTTTTTTCTCTCAGTGCCTGGCCTCACAGAGAGAAACTCAGCACTTGAAGGTCGCCTGCCAGCATAGGCCAGCCTCCCCACCTAAGACCTCAGGAGACATGCTGCCCTCTGCTCTAACTTCTGTCCCCCAAGCTCTGGGCTTTGGGGATAGAAAACTGTCCCCAGGAAGCGAGGAGGTCAGAATGCATAGCAGGGCCCTAGATCTTGCCTACCCCCCTCCATGCCTGCCTCGAAGGCTCTAGAGACTTAGCTGTGCTGTATCCCCCTGTAAGCACCAGTGGGAAGCCCACAGGCCAGGGCATGGGGCAGGGTTAATTTTACTAGAGTCGCTGTCCCCGCCGGGGACTATCAGCGCCCTGCTCTGCTGAGGTCTCTGCATACCCCCCTCACCAACAAGTGTTTGCCACGTCTTCTGTCTACGTTCCCTTCCCACCGCTCGCTCCTGTGGCTTCCTGTGCTCTTGGTTTTCTATGTTAACTGAAGATTGATCCCCCTCACTGGGGAGGCGTGAGACAGCGCCAAGCACAACAGACCCAGCAGGCCAGTGAAAGGGGTCCCAGGAGGTCACCTGTGCACTGGGGGGGGGGGCTCTAGCAGGAGGAATGTTTAGGGGGTCTGTGAAGACAGCAGTGGCCTGGGAAGGGGTGCAGGGGGAAGAAGAAACTCAGGGTCTGTCTCAGTTAGTGTCACTATTGCTGTGATGAGAAGAAAAATTGACCTATGGGAGGAAAGGGTTTGCTTTACTCGCTGTTCCGTATAACAGTTCATCATCAAGAACGGTGAGGGCAGGGACTCCCAAAGCAGGAGCCTGCAGGCAGGAAGGAGCTGATGCTGAGGACATGGAGGGTGCTGCTTACTGGCTTGCTCAACCTGATTTCTTATAGAACTCAGGACCACCAGCCCAGAGGCTGTGTTCTCCCCCATCAATCACTAATTAAGGAAATGCCTTAAGCTTGCATACAGCCGTGTTTTGTTATTTTGATTTTTTTGTTTGTTTGTTTTGAGACAGGGTTTCTCTGTGGCTTTGGAGGCTGTCCTGGAACTAGCTCTTGTAGACCAGGCTGGCCTCGAACTCACAGAGGTTCTCTGCCTCCTGAGTGCTGGGACTAAAGGTGTGCGGCACCTCTGCCTGGCGCATACAGCCCCTCTCATGGAGGCATTTTCCTAATCGAGACTCCCTCCTCTCAGATGACTTTTGCTTGTGTCAAGTTGACATAAAACTAGCCAGCAGAGGGCCCCCGACTCCTCATGGTGGGGTCAGAGCGGATGGCCCCTCAAGTCTTCTTTCCAGAAGCTTCATCAACAGAACTTTCTCAACCAGGGCAGTTGCTGCTGCTTCACCAGGGGTGTTTGCAATGCTGGGGACCCTTTGGGTTGGCATGGCTAGTGTGGTGATGTCCTGGTCTCTGGCAGGGAGAGGCTAGAGAGGACATCAGATATGAGCAGGATGGACACACGGAACAAAGAATGCTCCAGCCCGCATATAACATGACCGGCGCTTGGATGAAAACCCCTGCCTAATAATGACTGTTGCCTTGTGTGATGAGAAGCCGAGGCACAAAGCAGCTAAGTGTATCTGAAGGGATGCAGCCACAAAGGCTCATGCTGTACCCAGGTACCTCCTGGGTCACCAACAGGTGGGGTTGGGGAGCCAGGAGAAGGGGCCCCTAAGCTGGGAGGGGGGGAAACCCCTAAAAGGCTCCCACTTAGAGGCGTTCAAGAGTGTGAGAAAACTAAGGATAATTGGAAGTATTGGGGCGGGGGGGGCGGGGGGGGCGGGGGGCATGTTTCCTCTTGTAGTCTGCTTCTGATGGAAGGAAAACCTGCCTTTATACCCCAACTACCCATCCATCGCGCAAGCGCTATGCTGCAGTTCTAAAGAGTGACCAGCAGATGGCGCAATAGTGCCTTTGCGTTTCCCGGTTACAGTCTTTCCTTAAAAGGGAACATGGCGCCTTCAAGAAAATGAGTGAAGCACACAAAAGCAGAACAAAGAAACACAAGAGACGAGTCTTGCCCGCAGCCTGGCTTCTGAGGGCTGTCAGCACAGGAGCAGTGTGTGCTTTCCTCCCGTCTTCTCTGCAGGTGGAGCTGTTGACTTCAGTTTCCTGACATAGGTCTAACCACCCTGTACCCAAGTTTGGCAGTCTAGGTGGCCACATCACACTTTGTCTGTGAGAGACAAGTCCCCAACGATGGCTGTGGAGTGGGGTGCATCTTGTCAACCCACACGTGTTAACTTGGGTGTACCTGCTGTGGAGAACTTCCGAGATGCAGAGAGGCCAGGGCCTTTGTCATAGCTGCTAGGACAGACCACAGTGCCTATCCCAAGTTCCTGAGGTGGCCTTCCCAGAAGGGCTCCTCGGAGGAGGAGGGGGTGGAGACCAGAAGGCTAACAGCAGCAAGTCTGGGAAAGCCCAGTGGCAGGAAGGCCCCTGGGCTTGTGATGGTCACAGCAGGAAGGGAGCAGGCTGCTTTGTCGGAACTTCCTATTGGAGTTGGGAGAGATGGAGGGAGAGGCAGGGGAGGTCCGAGATACCTGCTCCCTTCTCTCTGCTGTAACATGAATAATAAACACCCAGAGACAGATCTCTCGGGGTTCAAGCTGCAGATCAGAGATGCAAAGCAGCCAAACTGCCAGAGAGCTCTTATCTCTACCAAGGCGGTGGGGTCCTATCCTCAACATGGCTGCAGACTAATCCCCCAAGACTAACTACTGAATGCCCTGCTCCTAGCTCTGAGATTAGAGGTCTGAGCTCTGTTTCTCCTTGAGATTGAGTCACCATCATGTAGCCCTGGGTAACCTTGAACTCACAGAGGTCCATCTGTCTCTGTCTCCTGAGTCCTGGGATTAAAGGTGTGGCCACCACTGCCAAGCTTCTATGGCTGTAGCTAGCTTTCCATTCTGATTTTCAGGAAACGATACATCACTACAGCCTGCTTTTGGGTAGGGGTGCCGGCGATGGAGTGGAGAGGAGTCAGAAGGACGGGAAGGCCCACCCCCATTTCTGGTCCCGAATCCAGCAGCCTAGAAGGAAGGGACAGTTCTGCAGACTGCCTGGGCTTCTGGCCCAGGGAGGACAGTACAGTGGGGAGTCAGTGAGGCCAAGCTCAGCATAGTGCCTTTAAAACCGGCCATGTGTTTATTCCTTCATATTGCAAAAATAATTACTGGCTGGCATAGAAACATTTGTAAGATGCAGTCTAGGACACGAAAGGGAGTGGGCTAGGGAGAGAGGACGGAGGGCAGAGGCACACGTATGGAGGGCAGAGGCACACGTATGGAGGGCAGAGGCACACGTATGATCCTACCCACCTCAGGAACTGTTTAAGACCTGTATCTATCTAGCTATCATCTATCTATCTATCTATCTATCTATCTATCTATCTTCTATCTATCTATATATCTACCTACCTACCTACCTACCTATCTAAGTGTGTGTGCACACGTGTGTGGACATCACGGGGCAAGTTGTAGCAGTCAGTTCTCTCTTACCATGTAGATGCTGGGCAATGAACTCTACCCATCAGGCCTGGCATCAAGTGCCTTCGCTCAAGGATCTGCCTCACTGGCTCCTTAGGAATCATTTAAAGTGTTTCCTCTTGGTCAGTTCTTTAACAGTGTGTGTGTGTGTGTGTGTGTGTGTGTGTGTGTGTGTGTGTGTGTGCGCGCGCGCGCACGCGCGCCCGCACATGAATATTCCCTCGGCTGGAATATTCACTGCTCACCAGGCATTTCTCTAGCTGCTAGAATGTGCTAGAAAATGAGGACACTAATGTTCCTGTCAGGTCTCCACGCGGTGTGCCATCAGGTGGAAAGCAGGGTGTGGATGTGGGTTTTGAGTGGGCTTGAGATTAGATCTGGGATGAAGGATAAGCCAGAGCAGAGAAGGCTTGAAGTCCAGAGGAGCAAAGCACTATGGGAAGCCAGACTAGGGCATACAGCAAGGCAGGCAGCATGCCAGGCAGTGGGGGTAGGCCTCCCTTTGAGCTGACTCTCAGGGGATCAGACAGAGACAATCTCAGAGATAACCTCACTACATAACTGTCTCCTGAGCCCGGGCCTTCTCATCTCCTGCCCAGCACCAGCCCATCCTCTCTCCTAAAGCTGTTTCTGCAGTGCTGGAGTATGCTGGATGTGTTTCTACTGAGCGCTCCCCGCTCTCCCCCCCCCCCGCCTCCTATGAGAGTTATATTCTGGGACAGCAAGAAGCAACTCCAAGTGCAAAGGCCTAAGGTAAGAACAGAGCCCCTCTGATGAGCCAACTAGAAACTAATGTGAGCTTGGGGAAATGGCTGTCGGTGAAGCACTTGCCATGCAAACACAAGGACCCAGGTTCAGAGCCACAGTAGCTACATAAAAGGTTAGCATGGTGTTGTGTGCCTGGATGGCTGAGGGAGGAGGACCCCTAGATCCCATGAGTTCTAGGTTCAGTGAGAGTCCCTATGTCAGAATATAAGCTGGAGAGCCATAGAGGAAGATATCCTGATGTCTATGGTGTGTGCTACACACACACACACACACACACACACACACACGTGCATATAACACATCCACACACAAGAGACTAATGTGGCTTGGTGGGGGAAACAGGAGGAACCCAGAACTGTCTGGAAGCATTGTCATGGCAAGGATTTGGGCTTTTGCCCCTACATCCAGGTTTCCCTTCCTTAGTAAAGGGCTAGCTAGTACTGGGTTATGCAAAGATCAGAAGGGGCCAGAGAAGCCAGTAGAGACAGAATCCTTCTGTAGAATGTAGCTCCACACTGGAGGTCTCTTCAGAGAATCTTTGTCTCCATTAGCTTGAAGTCAGGGCATCCTTGACGCCTGGTATGCTTAGCCTATTGACTCGCTGAATGAAATCTTAGCTAAAATCTTTTTATTTTATGCTATTAAGGACCCGGGAGAGAGCAGGCATCTGAACCGTCCCTGCTTGGTTAGTGCTCAGGGTCAGCGGGAAGTGGCCCCACGGCTGTTGTAAAAAGACTGTCATATTGGACTTCCCACTAGTGTTTCACATTACCAGTAATTGGGAAGTTAGCCCTCCCCTCCGGGCGGAGTTAATGGATAAATATCTCCCCATTGGCACGTCTAATTTTATAGGCCACTCTTGGTACCACTTTGGTAACCTCAGGAGGTGGTCAGTGCGGTCCGCTCATGTGTCAGTCTGTGGTGGATGGTGGTGGGAGGGCTGAAGGAAAGGGTGGCTGTCCTCACCCTGAGATCACAGGTCACCCTGCTGTGTGGGACAGTCCAGAGAAGGGCAGGCTTGAGGGGAGGGCTCAATGCTGTGTCTTGAGCAAGGATGGGAAAGGTTTTCTTCTTACTAACCCCCTCCTCCCCCTCCCCTCTCCTCCCTCCCCCTCCCCTTCCCTCCCTTCCCCTCCTCTCTTCCCCTTCCTCTCTTTTCATGCAATAAAGCACTTTTATTTATGTTATGATATTAATAAATGTCTGTTCTAGGTAGAGAAAATACATCAAGGACAGACAGGACTGGTCTCTGTTCGCCTCCCCCCCCCCAAACCCAGGACACCAGGCTCTGCACACTGCAGTAGTTGTTCCTGCCACCTAAAACCATCTCCCCCAAACAGGCCACTCGTCCTCTCTTTTCCAACTTTGCTCAGCTACATCTATCTCAATGAGCCTTCCTGAGCCCACCCTCCCTGAAGAGGGTCACTATCCCAAGCCTCACTTAGTTCTTCTGTACATACCACCACTGCCGTCTCCCTGGCGTCACTATTTAACTGTCCACGTATGTGTCCACCCATCTGTGAATCCTGCCTTTGTAGTTGCAGGTCTTGTCTGTGTCACATGAAGCAGATGTTTAATAACAAGTTTTAAGTGAGGGCTGAGTGTGTGGGTCAGTTGGCATGGATGAGAACTTGAGTTCGGATCACAGCATCCACATAAGGCCAGGAACAGCTAGCAGCACATATCTGTAAACCCAGCACCAGGGAGATGGAGACAGGAGGATTCCTGGGGCTCCTTGGACAGCCAGCTCATTCTAACTAGTGAGCCTCAGGTTCAGTGAGAGACCTTGTCTCAAAAAATAAGACGGAGTTCCAGTGAGGTGCCACAGTGGGTAGGGAGTTTGCCGCCGCCGAGCCTGAAAACCCGAGTTTCATCCCAAGGGTCCACGTGGTTGAAGGTAAGAACTGATCATAAAGTTGTCCTCTGACTTCCACACACTTGCCTTGGTGTGAGAATGCCCTCCAACAAACAAACAAATCGATACATGTAAGGAGACATAAGGTAAACACACACACACACACACACACACACACACACACACACACACACACTGTGGTTCAAAGGAAGCCTGTCCCCCATAGGCTCATGTGTTTGAACACTCCATCCCCCTGTTGGTGGAGCTATTTGGGGAGAGCATGGAACCGCCAGGAGTACAGCTTTGCTAGAGTAAGTGCATTACCAGGAGTGCACCCAATCCTGCTTCCTGTTCTCTCATCTTTCATCCCTGTATGGAGATGACATGTGACCACCAGCATCCTACTCCCACCCACTGCCAGACCTATCGCTACCTGAGCCATGCCTTCCCCATGATGGACTCTACTCCTCCAGAATCACAAGCTGCTTTTGGTCATGGTATTTTATCACAACAGAACAGTAATTAATATACACACTAACCAAATAAATAAAAATAAAAAATTTAAATGAAAATATTGTAATGAATATTGGAAAGGGGTCCCCCAATTCTCTTCCATATTCAATCACTATTCTGAGGTGTGAACTTTTATGTCTCCAGCAGAATTGTACCAAATCCATGGGGTCAAGCTGCATGGGGAAACAATTACAAGAGTCTGGAAGTCCACAGGAGGCTTGAGCTCATGATTTCATCTGGGCATAGAGTGGTTGGGTGACATTGGGAGGCACGCCACCTGGAAATAGAGAGCTGATCACCCCATAGTTGTTCAGTGGGGTGAGGGCTAATAGACACTCTGGAGCCCAAGGAGTCCTCAGCCTCCCACTCTCCAGGCCACACTCAACAAGGACAAAGGCCAAGAAAGAATTACCAGTTCTTTGTTTGCAGATATGGATGCTGAGACCGAGTGGCTAACTGGTCTACCCTGTACTACCCGGCCCTGCACAGAAGAGGCCCAGACATCAAACAACCCCAGACATCAAACTTCATTCTGTTTCTAGATCACTTTAGAAATCAGAATCTTCTGCTGGGCATGTAGCTGCATGAATAGACGCAGAGAGTGCTCCCTTAGTGTACACAAGGCCCTGGGTTTGATCCTTATGTTGGCAGAAAGCAGGCATTGTAGTCTTCATCCATAGGCTCCAGAGGTAGCGGCAAGAGGATCAGAAGTTGAAGGTCATCCTTGGCTACACAGTGGGTTTGAAGCCAGCCTAGGATACATGAGACCTTGCCATTAAACAAGCAAACAACAAACTCTAGTCCCAACTGCAGACTACAAAGTTGGTTCAGCAGTTTAAAGCTCTTGCTCCTCCTGCGGGGGAGCTGGATTTGATTCCTACATACACCTAGAGAGAACATCTCACAACCTTCTGTAATGTTGGGTGCCCTCCTCTAATCTTTGCAGTCACCAGACATGTACACGGTATGCCAGCAAAACGCTCATGCACATAAAATGATAAAATAAATAAATCGGTCTCATCCACATGACCCCATGTGGTAGTTAGCAGATGTGTTGATCCTAGAGGATAAGAATAGATTGATAACATAAGAACTGTGAAAGGTGGCAATCACACTCCTTGTCATGCGTGAGCATCATGTGGGATCTTGTGCCAGCTTCCTCCATTCCTTCTCCTGTTTCTACCTTCCAGTAGCCTGCGGCTTACCTGTGGGGACCCTCCTGGGGCTCCCTGGTGGCATGGTGAGCTTTGGTGGAAGGAGTGTAAGCAGGGACTGTTCTCTGGTCCTGCCCTGCAGAATAGCCTTAGGGCTGCTACCTCTGCCCCAAGGCTCGGAGGTGGTGGCACTTTCCCTAGCTCTCCTCAGCTTCTGTAGTGGGAACATTAGCATGGTTAGCTTATCTCTACACCCCGGGGTTAGCTCTCTGTTATCCTCCATACCTCCAGGTTAGCCCTTTTTCTGTCCTCCACACCCCCGGGTCAGCCCTCTCTTGTCCTCCACACCCCCAGGTCAGCCCTCTCTTGTCCTCCACACCCCCGGGTCAGGCCTCTCTTGTCCTCCACCTGCCCACTCTGTCCAACCCCATTCGACTGTGTCTGTTTCTGTCTGAGACTCTGACCTTCCTTCTCACTTCCTCATTTCAACCCCTTCTCTCTAAGTGGACCCTGTAGGCTGGTGGTCCTGGCAGGGGGGAGAGGAGGAGGCTGAATTCAGCTGTCACCAGCTTTCAGCGGCCAGCACAGCCTAGTGCTTGCAAATTCTTCCAAACTGCCTTGCAACCTTGGGCCCTGGGGAGCATTCATGCAGGACTCCAGATCTTTCCACTTCCCGGGACGGCAAAATGAAACACAGCTGGGGACTGTGGCTTCCAGGCTTCAGCCCCAGGCCTGAGCTCAGGCTCCTTCCTCACCCCGCAACCACAGCAGACATTGAGTTTATAAGCCATTCTCTGGCTGTCTCTACTCACTTGCTTTGACCAGGGCTGCTGGTGAGACAAACCAGAGCTAGGGGCTCTTGTGAACCTGGGATCGGCTCCAATGGCAGTCAGTGCCACAGGAAATGGAGAAGCTTCGAGACCCTGGGGCTGGGCCTGTATAGATCTGCTGAGTGAGAGACTGCCTTGACAGAGGGTGATGCTAGTTAGATTTGGGAATAGCGACCTCAATAATTAACCACCTAAGAGCTCAGAGGGAACCTGAGCTCACCAAAGAGGCCTGTCCGGGGCTCCTGAACTCTAGAAGGCTCTGTATGAAATGGCCCCATCTGCCCCCCTCTCGGAGATTCCCATAGATCTCTGGGTAGGGAAGGCTACAGATTGCTTCCCAATTTGTTTTCCAAGTTCATCAGCTCATTCTGGTCAAATGCAGTGTTGACCTAAGAAAGCATCCTCTGCTGTCAAGAAGTCAGGAAAGCTAACTGGAAGGTTCCAGTAGACCTACCAATTATGTGCTAGAGAGGCCTGGGGCTCAGAGGATAGATAGCAGGTTGGTTAGGTGGAGGATTGCAGTTTGGATTGGGATCATTCTGCTATAAGCCTGGCCCAAAAGAGGGTGTCCCAGTGTCTCTGGGAAGCACTGTAGATAGTCCTTCTTGGAAAGCTAGGCGTAAGCAAGCCCTCAGGGGATCCTCAGCTTCGGAGTCTACGGTATACAGGCAACTGTTAGCAGCTTCATTAGCTTCGGGAGTGTGGCAGCTTTGGGATCCAGCCTTATCCCTTAAAGCAAGAGTCCTTTCACCTTAAAAACAAAAATTCCCTTTGAACTGGTTTTGCTTTTGGGTAAATGTGTGACAGTGGCAGTGGCCAAGTGTCTGCTGCTTCTCCCATGATCAAGGACCAGTAATGGCACCACCCTCCTCCTCCCCTTTGATATCATCATCACACCTTCATCATCATCACCATTGCCTTCGATATCATCATCACCACCTCTCCCACTCCCACCACCACCATCAATAGCCCCAAAGATTCAGAATCTGTTTTGTCCCAGGCTGCTCAGGGCTTTGCATGTCAGTGAAGGCTTGAGCTAGACTGACCTGCTCCTAGGGCTCTGTAGGGTGAGTGGTCCAGGATCTCAGTGCTTATTTACTGAGCACGTGCTGCATGCTTGATTTGCCCAAACTCTGGCAACATGGTACTGAGCAGGACAGATAAAGCCTGGCTATTGTGGAACTTTCTCTCTGGTAAAAAGAGACAGACAAATGTATAAAATATGATACACATGTGCAGATACAGAAATGTCACAATGCCACTCTTTACTTTGGGCAGTGAAAAATGTTTAAAAGGATATGTATTCGTGGAGAGGAAAGACTACAACAGGCTAAATGAGTTGGGGTTATTTTGAAAGGGGCACTGTGAGACCGAGGTCCATATAAAAGAGAAAACAGCAGTAGAAGTGGCTGGGAAAAGATTGAGGGCGGACAGAATGACAAGAAAGACACATTGAGTGATGTCTGCTACGTTTAGGTGACATGAGCAGCACATGCAAAGAGCCTGTGGTAGATGCACACTCTGTCTATCTGCCAGGAGGTGGCAGTGACTAGAATAAGGTGAAGGGAAAAGAGAAGGGGCAGGGTGAGCACCGATGACTTCAGATGCCACTGAGAAATGTGGCTTTTGTGAACAGGACCCAGTGTGGCTGGAAAGAGAGTTGGCCACCGGGTATCATAGTAAAGCTGCATTGCAGCTATCGCCACTGAAAGCCTTGGGTACAAGTGAGATTCACTCCAGAGGTTTCTGCTTAGATGTCACTTCACCAGAATTGGGCTGTGGGCTGGGTGCAGCCCTTGGAGACCCCTGTTTCTGAAAGCTCTTAGGCAGGGCTGAGATGGAGGGTGGCTTAGAGACATATCTGTGAAGTGTTGGTTGGTAGCGTTTGCAGCTTCTCCTTCTCCGAGAGAGAGAGAGAGAGAGAGAGAGAGAGAGAGAGAGAGAGAGAGAGAGAGAGAGAGAGAGGGAGAGAGAGGGAGAGGGAGGGAGAGGACAGATAGGTGTAAAGTAGACCCCTCTTTTCATAAAACAAAGACTAATAGGAATCCCCAGCTATTTGCATATTTTCTGAATGTTATTTGTTAAGGCAAGTTTTGATGTTTCCCAGGCTTTCCTCAAACTCTGTGCAGCTGAGGATGGCCTGGAATTTCTGCTCTTCCCACCTCCAGCTCTTGAGGTGTGTGCCATCATGAGCAGTTTACTGTTGGGATTTGAGTGTGACTGTGCCACACAGGCTCTTGTGTTTGAGCCCTTGTCCCCAGCTGGTGCTGTTTGAAAGGCTGCAGAAACTTTAAGAAGTGGACCCTTGTAGGTTGAGTTTTCTGTCCCACCAGCCAGCTCCCAAATAACCACACAGAGACTTAATATTAATTATAAATGCTCACCTGCTAGCTTAGGCTGCGTACTGACTGGCTCTTACAACTTCAATTGTCCCCTAGTTCTTATCTACGTTCTACCATGTGGCAGTACCTTTCTTCAGCAGGGAATGCTCATCTCCTGCTTCCTCTGCCTCGGACTCCCAGCCCTCCTTCTTCCCAGAATTCCCTCAGTTCGGCTCTCCTGCCAAGTGATCGGCCACTCAGCTCCTTATTAACAAAGAGAGTAATGCGTATTCACAGTGTACAAAAGGAAGTGAGTCACTGGGGAAGGGCCTTGGGCTTATAGCTCAACCTACTTCTGGTCCCTCTTGTGCTTTCTGGCTACAGAGGCTACGTGGCCAGCAGCCTCTAGCTCCTGTCTGTTTTCCCCACCACGATGCACTGAGTGACCTCGGTGCATGAGCCCGCATTGCTTCCTGTCAAGTGTTTGGTCACGGTAATGAAGAAAGTAACTGATACGATACCAGGAGACTTAGAAATACAAGGACAGTATCTGAGAGGGGCACATTCGGGGTGCTAATATGGGTCTCTTGCACAGGGCCACGGGGATGTTGTTAATGGGGGAAGGGTGGAGAGAAGCAAGTCCTGTTCTGCACATGCTTAGCAACACACACATTCCTTTATGCGAAATGAATCAAAAGGAACCAAGCAATATTTTTTTTTTAAGTTGGTAGAGAGCTGGCCTGGCATGAATGAAGCTCTGCTTTCAATACCCACTACCACATATGTCCAGGAGCAGAGGCACACACCCGTGATCCCAATGCTTGCGAAGAGGAGGCAGGAGGGTTAGAAGTTCAAAGTGACCCTCAGCTATGTAGTGAGTTTTAGGCTAGGCTGGGCCACGTGAGACCCTACCTCAAAACAAATAAAAAACAAACAAAAAACCAAGGAGAAAGGGAGGATTAAGGGGGCACGAAACTACAGTGAGACTAACATTGGAATCTTTCTTATGTTGTTTTGTTTTGTGACAAGGTCTCACTGTGTAACCCAGCCTTGCCTTGAACTTGAGATCTTCCTGCCTCCGTCTCCATGTTAAAGTTACGGGCGTGGACCCGTGCAGCCGTTTTGACATATCACTTCCAAAGTTCCCAAGTAAAACTTTGATTGATCAGCTTTAGGCTTATGAGTTGTGAGCAGGAAGTACAGTCAGTGGGCCATCGAGCAGTGTGTCTCTCTGCTGGTCTATTTCCTTAAAGAGTGGAGGGGGGAAAGATCCAGAACCTGGGGGCTAAGTAGCCAGCCGGTCACACAAGGCAACAGATTTCCACTACTTCCCCCCCCTTTAATTCCTAAGATCTATAAGAAGAAAAATGAGAGGAAATGGGTCATGAACCAAGCAAGACTGAGGGGAAGCTGAAGAATTAGCCAGGTGATCAAGATGGGGACAGTGCAGACCCAGCTTCTGTGATGAGGAGGCAGAGCAGGGACCATCGAGGGTCTTTGAGTAACTCCAGGTGAGTGGAGCAGAAGGGAAAATGATGAGGACCATGAAGCGGGGTCGCATCCCTGGTTGAATGGACAGAGCACACAGGGCCCTGCAGCTTCAGTAAGGCCAGGGCTCTGGAGCTAGATGGCAGTGACAGGAAGGTCACAGGCAGCTGGAGCTGCTGTCTAGGGAAAAGGCATCAGGAGGTGATGGTGAGGAAGGCAGGTTGCTGATGGCTGGCAGCCTGTGGTGGCAGAGGCTTAACACTGAGTGCTGATCTGGGTGTGTTTAAAACACAAACTCGCAGTATTTGCTAATGGGTCATTTGCGGGAGAGAACGGACCCTGGAAGGAGATGCCACGGACGGCTAGCCCCCGAAACCAGCCAGGCTGCAAAATGACTCGAGTTTGTGCCTTCTCTCTGAGCCACCCAAACAAGGATTTCAGGCTGCCGCCTGGAAACCAGCAAGGCCTTTAGCCCCCATCTTAATCAGATCTCTCCCATCCTATTAAGCAATTTGGGGCCATTTCTGGAGAAGATTTTGTTATTTCCCCAAATCTCTGGCTGCTTCATTTAGAGTCAGTGTTTAGGCGGAATGCAATTAACACATTCCAAACCCAGTTTCCCCTGAAATCCAATCAATTCTAACTCGTTTTCCAATCATGCTGCTTTCTCTAATTGTGAGCTACGGCCTCCGCAGAATAGGGACTTAAGCCAATTATTGCATCGCTCACATGAAAATTGTGTGATTTGTGTCGGCAGCCCCCCACATTACTGATGAGCCTCTTCCAGCTAATGGAATAATGAAAACACAAAACAGATTTACCATGCTTAATAAGAGGAGGAGATAATGAAGGCAAATTAAAATGGAAGTTCGGATCTTCGTGGAGAACGCTAATGTGGTTTTCCCCCTTTTAAATGAGCACTCTGGGTTCTCAGACACTGGCTGCGGGTGGGGCCAGAAACTCAAAACTCCATCAGACAACAGTGTGTCACTTGGCCTGATTTGGAAAGATGGTGGTCCTCTGTCCCACTTGCTGGAGTTTGGCTCTGTGCAGCCACCCCTCTGCCATCCGTTAGAGCCACTGGGGTGGCACCAGCCACTGGGCTCAGCTTAGTTCTTCTCGAATTCTATAATCATTCACTCTGACAGAAGAGTAGGCAGTGGTTTCTCCAAGATTCAACGTCCTTGATTGGAACAGCCCTCAGCACCCTGGGGGCGGGGCTTCAGTCACTTTCCGGTTCTCTCCATCCACCAGCTGCCTCTCCCACCCCTGCACCCCAAGCAGAGACCAGATAAGTGTATGGGTACAGTCGCAGACCTAAGGAGGGACTCAGGCCCACAGTTGTCAGCTCCTGGATAGCCACCCTTGCTGAGGAAGTACCTGGAGGTCTGGGTCCTGCTGTGCCTTGCACAAATGTGAAACCCATGACATGCCATGGATGCCCACTCAGCAGCCTGTGTGTCTCCTACTCATTGGGTGTGGTAACATGGGACCTGAACCTGGCTTGTCTGAGGAAGTTTGACATAGGTCATAAAAGACCTTGATAAAGTGAGAGGCAGTGGTCTAGAGGGGAATCTCAGAGAAAGGAGGTGAAAGAGACTCAGGAAGTGTGTGTGTGTGTGTGTGTGTGTGTGTGTGTGTGTGTGTGTGTGTGTGTGTGTGTGGCAGCCTAGTAAGGGGTGAGGCCAGGGGCTGCCCAAGCAGAGCAGACTGGAAACAAGTGAGGCAGAGTAGCCCTTTCTCTCCCTCTTTCTGCTTCTCCCTCCTCTCCCTCCTCTCCCTCCTCTCCCTCCTGTCCCTCCTGTCCCTCCTGTCCCTCCTGTCCCTCCTGTCCCTCCTGTCCCTCCTGTCCCTCCTCTCCCGCCTCTCCCGCCTCTCCCTCCTCTCCCTCCTGTCCCTCCTGTCCCTCCTGTCCCTCCTGTCCCTCCTGTCCCTCCCTCCCTCCTCTCCCTCCTCTCCCTCCTCTCCCTCCTCTCCTGCCTCTCCCTCCTCTACCTCTGGCATTACCTCCCACCACCTCAGGCCTACACTCTGGCTGTGAAGTTTCTCTGTCTTCCAGAGTGGACTCTCTGGAGCTTCATTCTGGGGCCAACAGGAGTCCCAGCAGTGCTTGTGCTAAACAAACATACAGAAACAGTTCTGGTATCGGTGCAGGCCTGTGATCCCAATACTCCAGAGACTGAGATAGGACTGAGTTCAAGCTCAGCCCGGGTTACAGTGAGACGTCGGCCCTCTTCCCAAAGACAGACACTCCTACAGGTAGCTTCAGTAAAATCTCTGAGCTGGGGCAAACTGGGGGCAGGGGGGTAGCAAGGGAGGAGAGGGGGAGAATGAGAACAGGAGGGAATGAGATGGCCGAGGTGGGGAGGGATACAGCGGGAGAGCAATGAAAGAGATATCTTAAGAGAGAGAGCCACTATGGGCTTAGGGAGAAAACTGGTGCTAGGGTAACTTCCAAGAATCCACAAGGGGCCCCAGCTAAGACGCCTAGCAATACCACAGAGGGTGCCTGAACTGACCTACCCTGCAATCAGATTGATGAAGACCCCAACTATCGTCATAGAGCCCTCATCCAGTAACTGATGGAATCAGATGCAGAGATCACAACCAAAAACCAGGCTGCGCTCCAGGAATGCAGTCAAAGAGAATATATGAGCAAGGATGGTCAAGGTCAGATGGAGAACTGGAGAAATCTCAGAGGCAGCTGAACCAAGCTCACAGAAACTCATATACTCTGGACCTACAACTATGGAGACTCCAGAGGACTGAACTAGGCGCTCTGCATGTGGGAGACAGCCGTGAAGCTTGGTCTAGCTGAGGGGCCCCTGGCAGTAGGACCACGATACAAACTTGGTACATAAGCTAGCTTGTTGGAGCTCCTTCCTTAGGATGAGATGCCGTGCTCAGTGCAGTAGGTCCATGACATAATCCCGGTACATGAGCTAGCTTTCTCCAGCCCATTCCCTATGGCGGGATACCATGCTCAGTCTTAATGCATGGGAGAGCGGCCTGGCCCTGCTCCAACCTATTGTTCCAGACTATGTTGGCTCCTCATGGGAGCCCTTACCTGTGAGGAGGAGTGGACTGGGGATGGGCTAGGGGGGAGGTAAGGGGGTTAGAGGGAGAACTATGGTCAGAATGAAATAAAAAGAATTTAAAAAATGAAAAATATCTCTGAGCTAATACTCCCAGCCACCATCCCAACAGCTGTCATTCTTGTCCTAGTAGCCTGGACAGATAGCCCATTGCCCGGTGTCAGTGACTAGAACCTGCTCTATCCTTAGAAAACAGAGAGAGAAAGAAGGGGAGCTGTTAGTCACTCCTGCTATGGCTGGATGTGTCCCCTGTGTCAGGCTCTGCCCTATGCGTTTATGTGACACTTATACTGCCATTGTTTTTACCTACACCACAAATAGCAAAGCACAGAGAGGCTGAACCACTTTCCAGATGTGCACAGCACATAATTGACAGTGCTGTGATTTGAACCTATGTAGTCAGGCTCCCCAGTAAAGACAGTCTTGATGGCTGTCCCTCTGATGGCTGCAGAGGGTACCTGGGGGATTTAAGGCATGGCCAGGGTGGGGGGAATCCCCATCTTACTGGAGATTTTGTGCTTTAAACATGGCACAGAAGATGAGGGTTCCAAACCAGAGAGTTCTGTGTAGGGACCAAGTCTTTCATTAATGAGGGCACATCAGTCGCCATGACCATACTCTGCAAGAGGTAAGAATTCAAGAAGAGAAGATTTGCTCTGCCTCTCAGCTTCAGGGCATATCAGTCCATCATGGCAGAGAAGGCTTGATGAGCCAGCCAGTGCATGGCTGCAGGACTGCGTGGCGGAGATTGCTCACATCACAGCGGACTGTTACATGCAGGGTTTTCCCCACCACCGCCGGTCTGGTCCCACTGCTACGCCAGCCCCCAATAACACGCAGGGACTCTGTATTTGATACAATTCTGTTGGCCAGGTTCTAATTCCTTATCGGCTAGCTTTGTCTTAATTATTAACTCATTTCTATTAATCTAAGTATTTCCATATGGCTCATCTTACCAGGGAGCTATAGGTATGGGAGGGTGTGTTGCTCTCTTCGACTCTCCATGCTGACCCCTCCTTACTACTTCCTCCTTCCTCTTAGTCTCCTAGCCCCGCCTATCTTGCTTTCCTATTGGCCAACAGTGCTTTATTCATTAACCAGTATGAGAAACATATTTACAGAATGACATCTCCCATCAGTGGACAATGAAGTCGTATGGAAAGAGACACAGCATGGGGACAGTATTTGACAGGTGGCTCCTGCCAGACCATCCCCACATCGAAAGGACTCTATGGCCTCCCAAATAGATGCCACCATCTGGGGGACAAGCATGGTAAAACAAGAGCTTGTGAGACACCACAAATTCAAATCACAACACAGGCAGTGTACTGGGAAGTGTGCCTTGCACCCCAGACTCTGGCTACCCCAAGCCCCAGGATATTTGCAGGGACCTTGGTGAGGGCCTTAAGATGGTGGTCTGTGTTGGGCTCACTGGCTTGGTTTGTGGCTTGGAGAGCCAAGAAAAACATCAAAATCCTGCAATGCATGAGCTACTGAGCAAAACTAATTAATAAACAGTGTGTGGTCAGTAAGAGAAGTCCCCCGCAGCACAGGAGCTATCACACGGTAGGTACAGCTGCTGGCTGGGAAGCGTTCAGAGCATCCATGCAATCTTGCTTTCAATTCAAGTGTTTCTGTCTCATTTTGTTTTTTATTTCATTTATTTTGTGTGAAGAGGGCATACACATGCTGTGGTACCGCTCTGGGGGACAGGGGACAACTAGGGAGAGTTCCTTCTCCTTCCACCATTTGGGTCTCAGGGATTGAACTCAGGCCAAGTGCATGCCTTTACCAGCTGAGGTATCTTTCTGGCCGTTCTTCCAGCTCTAAACTGCTAGGAATCTCCTCTCTGTCCTTCTTCCCGTGTCTATGTAGCGTATGCCTCTGCACACGGCAGCAAGCCCATTTTTCAACCTTGATTTTCCACAAACCAGGAATAGCTCTTCCATCAAAACACCCGGGGTGCTTCAGGTGAGAGAGAGATCAGAGTGAGAGGTCATGGTGGGTTTTCCAGCCCAAAGACATCTCAACAGCTGCCTGGGCCAAAACTAAATATTTGAAGGGCCCCTACGATTTTCTGCCATGTTAAACCCCGGACTTTGTCTCTGGTCTTCAAGCAATCCTCTGCTCCCCTTTGGACAGACATTTCCCAGGTTCCCGAGGGCTCGTCTCCATCTCCTCCAGGGCGATGAAAGCCAGTCTGCCACTAATCACTTCCAGCAGTGATAATAACCCCGCTGGTGTATAGAGTTTCTCAAAGCAGTTCATACACGTTTATCTCTCTGCTTCTGCCCCTGACCCCGCCACTTAGATTTTATTTTGAGGCCCGTATTAGAGGGAACTTTTTAGCCACCTGCTCTGGGGGGGGGGCTCACAGCCAGTTTGTGGCCATCTGTGGATGGATTCTCCCTCTTGTCCTTCCCCAACACCCAAGCTCGTCCACCCCATCCCCCAGCTCACTGGGAGGGAACACGGAATGAGAGTACAAGAACACTCTACCAACAGTCCATCTTATGGATGATAAACTATGTTAAGCATGATTTTTTCTCTTTTTCCCTTGATGCACATGGAAGGCTGAATTCTGATACAGAGATCTTGGAGTCCTTGGAACTTCCTGTTAGTATGTTCTGGAAGCCATATTTACATGGCCTTTTAATTTTCATGAGCCAATAAATTTCTTTATGTCCCGGTCAGTTCAAGTTTCTGTTACCTGTAACCAAGAGTTGTGATGAGAGGGCACTGTGGAAGACAGCTCAGGGACAGGTGGATAGACTCAGGGACAGAGTTCCCTGGGGAGGTGGGAGACTCACCATTAAGACTAGCGTTTCAGACTAAGGAGAAATAAGATGAAATCAAATCAAAGAGGGCAACTAAGTAAATAAATCTTTACATGCTTTTTATGCACACATGCACGTGTGTGTACATGTGTCATATGTGTGTACATGGTGTGTACGTGGTGTGTGCACTGTGTACATGTGTCATATGTGCATACATGGTGAGTGCACATGTATGTGCATGGTGTGTACGTGTGTGTGTGTGTGTGTGTGTGTGTGTGTGTGTGTGTGTGTGTGCGAGATTTGGTTCTCTCCTCCCACCCATGTGGGTTCCAGGGATTGAACTCAGGTTGTCAGCCTTGTGCATAGGTACCTTTTCCAGCGGAGCTATCTCGCTGGCTCTCCGCCCTGTTTTTTGAGACAGGGTCTTTCACTCGCTGACTGCCTACATTGACTGCCACTGAGCCCACGGAGCTTCCTGTCTCCTCCTCCCAGCACTAGGATTACAGGTGAAGACCACACCTGCCTTTTGCATGGGAGCCGAGGATCCAAAGTCAGGCCTTCATGCTTCGAAGCAGCTCTCTACCCTCTGAGCATACCCAAAACCCCGATTCTTTTGATAAGAAGTTAGTACAGGGATGTTCTCAGCCCATGGTTCACTCCCAGAGGCAGAGGCCTATCTTAGCTGAACTTTTTGCTTTATAAACAAAGAAATGGGGGCTCAGAGAAAAGCCATCTGCTAAGGCCTTATAGTCAGCAAGGTTCAACTGTTACAGAGTATTTAATGATCCAGTATTATGTCCTACAGACACTACAGAGCAAGCAAAACATAGTGAGCCACTATTTGTTTATACAAATAAAGTTTTATTGAAATGCAGTCTTGTCCACTTGTTTCTGGGTTTTCTGGGGCTTCTTTTGCACTTACAGTGGGCATTTGAAAAGATGCTACAGGGACCAAAGGGAGATGGAGAGATGGCCTTTGGACATGACCATGGCCAGGGGTTGCTGACTCTACTCAAAGCTTGCCAGTGCTCAAAACCCGCCCTCATTCCCCTTCCTGTGAAATAGGCATAGGATAAGTGTGACCACAACCTTACAGTCGTGGCAGTAGTTGGCAGTAGTGAGCATACCTGTGGTGTTTGGAAATAAGCACAGAGGGACATGATGCACACAAAGTCACAACCAGCCAAGTACAGTCCTGGTGCCGAGGTCTGAGGAGAGCTTGGCAGGAGCCCTGTGGTGGGGTGCAGCAGGCAGCTGCTCTGAGGGAGCACACATTTTTGTCTGTGTAGGATGTATACCTCACATTTTCCCAGAGGTGGCCCAGCAACCGCGACCTGTGCACTGTCTTCCTCAGGCTCAGGCACAAGCCCAACAAAGCCAAGTTTGGATGCTGTTGCTTGTGAACCAAAGAACACTAGGGTTTAAGAGCTGATGACAATAAAGGGACAGCAAAATGGCCCACAAAGCCTACAGGATGGATTGGATGATTCTCTGTCCTTTCACAGTCTGCACGCTCTGTGTCTGAGTTGCTTCTCTCACCCACTGTGTAGACATAGCTGTGATGAGAGATGTCATTCTGTAAATATGTTTCTCTTATTAGTTAATGAATAAAGCACTATTGGCAAATAGGAAGTTAAGATAGGCGGGAATAGGAGACAAGGGGGATTCTGGGAGATGTAGTAGGAGAGTCAAGATGTAGAGATTTGAGAGAGAAGAAGGTCCAGACCCTCTCTCCAGTAAGATAAGACCACATGGAAACACTTAGATTGATAGAAATGGGTTAATATTTAAGACAGAGCTAGACAATAAGAAACATTAGTAACAGGCCAACAGCTTTATATCTAATACAGCATCTCTGTGTGTTATTTGGGGCTGACGCAGCTGTGGGACCAGGCTGGCGGGAAAACTGCTTGTAACACAACGGCGCCCAACGTGGGGCCCAAAAACTTTCACTTAAACTTAACAAAAGCTTTAAAAGGGGTTTTAGAAACAAAAGAACAGAGACAAGCAAGGCTTCTTGGTTCTTTTCTCTGCTTGGCTCAGTTTTGCTAGAGTCGAGCAGAGACTTGTGTGGCTCCTTTTAGGGAGGCTTCCTGACTCAGCATAAGCAGCAAACCCTGCTAACAAATTAATGGTGTGTACAAGAGCTGGCAATGACAATGACCACATTTACAAGCCAGCAGCATGATGCTTAATGGCAGCATAGACCAAGGCAGTGAGCACAGCTCTCAGTGCTGGCGATAAATGTAGCCCCACCATCTTGGATAGACCGTGGCTAACACAGCTGTGCCTTTAATTTTAACAATTTTGTTTAGTGGATAAAAGACTCGTGGCCAAGAAAAGATAAAGATTTACAGTAAAGACAGATTCAGATTAAGAAAACTCTCTAAAGGTTTATAGTGTGTTTTAAAATATACGTGGGCTTGGGTGAGAAAACAAAACAGGATAAAGTGATTTAACAAAAATAAATAGAAAGAAAGAGAGCAGCTGAGTGTGATGGCACACACCTTTAATTCCAGCACTTGGGAGACAGAGGCAAGCAGATCTCTGTGATTTCAAAGCAAACCTGGTATATAGAGTTAATTCCAGGACAGCCAAAGTTACACAAAAAAAACGCTGTCTCAATAAATGAAAAAATAAAAGTAGAAAAAATAGAGTAATAAAAAAAGCCACGTAAAGATAAAAAAACACAGAGAGAGAGTCTGGATACTGTATGCTATTGTGTTGTCTTTGTATTGTTGGACTGCTGAGGAAATAGCAACAACTGTTAAAAGAAATGCTGCTGGATTATTCCAATTTATATATTTTTAAAAATGCTTTGACTTCAAATTCTAAGGACAGGTTACTGGGGAAAAGAATTTCTATTTTTGTTTTCACAGAAAATAAAAAGCTAACTATGTTCCAGACTAACATAATTTGATCAAGTAAGACCTCCTGAAGCAATGTCCTAGGTGACCCAACATTCAAAACAGTTGGGACAAGACAGCCTTGCAGACTATTACAGCTAGGATTTCTGTGTCTTCTTAGGATCCCCATGGCAGCGCCCCCTACCAGCAGGAAGCAGTTGGGAAAGAGAACAATGCCAAAATTCCCAAATATTGTTTATAAATGTTTGTTTTCATTTAAATGGGGTGGGTTATAAATGGTTAATGACCACAACCAATCTCTTTTTAAAGGTAAAAAGGGGATTATGGTGTAGAAATGAATACTTTGTTTTGGAATGGATTTTCATTTATTGATACAAATATGTATATTTCTCCTCTTGTTTAGGTATTGTGTTTATATAGTTCATTTAAAAATGTAATGTATAATTTATAGTTACCTAGTTACCTGTAATAGTCAAAACTTATAGCTATGTTAGCTAGGATTTCTAGATATATAGAAATACATTTGAGATGGGTAAATATTCTTCAAACCTTTCGAAGACCTACAGAATATGACATTTAAAATGGTTTAGAGTTTATCTTAACAGTTAGGCAAGCTGCTCCTGACAACATCACCTACATCAGAAAGGAAGATGGACATCGAAGAAACTCGTTATGGAGTTTACTTTCAATATGTCAAGACTAGCCATTTGGGCAAGATACTGCTCTTGTCTGGACTGTTTGACTTTATGCTGTATAAACTGGTCATGCAGGACCCACAGATAAGTGACTGCTGATACAAGATGGACATTGCTGTAGGGCTCCTGCTTCATGGAAGAGTCTGCCAGACATCCTGCAGGACACAGAGAAAAGTGACTAACTAACTTCCAACACAGGTGGGACAGTTTGAAATTTTCCACTTTGCTGAGAGGTCTGCCAGACACGCTATGGCCTATAGGCTGAAGATGGAACATTACAGAAGAAGTTCAGGTGACTGAACAGGCAGTGAATTGTCTCTGTCATTTCTAGAGTTTATATATTATTCTTCTGTGGTCTTTGATGGAGTTGAAAACAGATAGTTATGGTTATCATTTTCCTTAGTTAGGATTAAAGATAAGTTACATATAGGACTTTAGACTCACAAAGATAGGATAGATAATGAAATATTTTCTTTAAATCTTGCTAAATGTTAATAGACTGAATATTGTTAACTGTGGTTCTTATTTGATAACTGTTTTGTTATATATTTTGCTATGTTAAGGTTAAAACCCTTCTTTTTATTTCAGACAGAAAAGAGGAGATTATGGGAGATGTCATTCTGTAAGATAAGACCATGTGGAAACACTTAGATTGATAGAAATGGGTTAATATTTAAGACAGAGCTAGCCAATAAGAAATGCTAGTAATAGGCCAACAGCTTTATGTCTAATACATCATCTCTGTGTGTTATTTGGGGCTGACATGGCTGTAGGACCAGGCTGGCGGGAAAACTGCTTGTAACATAGATGACAAATGAAACTTAGGGTAGGAGAGGCTATTTTGACTCATGCTGTTCAGTATAGCAGCAGGAGTTCAAGGCATCTGGTATCCACAGCTGGTAATCATAGCTGGTATCTCTGCTGCTCATCTTGCTTTTTCTCCTTTTATATTCAGTCTAATTCTGTAGTCCTTGAGATGTGCCCCTCAAATTCAGGGTGGGCGACCCCTCAGTCAAACCTTTCTGGAAACATACATTCAGAGGTAAATGCCTGTGGTGTGCCCTCCTGGGTGACTGAGTTGGACCAAGTGGACAATGACAACTAAACATCATACCCACAAAAACCAACCAGAAAGCAAGAAACCCAGACTGCTCACAGGCATCCACTCTGTGAAGTCCAGAGACACAGGTGTGGGAGCTGGGGGCACTGGAGCTTCTGGGCAAGGCAGGACAGGGAACAGTGAAACCTTAATCTTGCCAAGCTGAAGCTCCCCCATCTTCTCTGAATGGACTGTCAGATTGGAAGTTTTTGTGGTGTCAGGATCAGTTGGAAGGCTTTGGGTGGGTGTGATCAGGGAGGGTTCCCTGCTGTCTGTAGGAATATTTGGTTTTGTTGTTGGTTTTGGTTTTGGTTTTGTGTTGTTGTTGTTGTTGGTTTTGGTTTTTGAAACAGAGTTTGTGTATTCCTGGATACCCCAGAATTATGTAGACCAGGCTGGCCTCAAACTCACAGAGATACTTGTGTCTCTGCCTCCCCAGTGCTGGTACTAATGACATGCACCACCCCACCCTGCCTTTCTGGGGTTCGGGCCCTTGATGGTTGTTCTGCAGTGGCTATGAAGGGACTACACTCCACTTCAGAGCATCCCCAATGCAGGGACTCCCTACAGCATCCTCAGGACCAAGTATTTAAATACGAGCCTGTGGGGGCCATTTCATTTAAACCACCACACTATGGGATATTCAGTGTCATCCAGGGGGCAGTGTCTGACTGGCTCTTCATCACTCTCTTGACCTCCATAAAGTATGCACAACCTCTGCCCTGGGTGTTTCCAGCACAGCCCATTTACCCATCTTCTTATGGTCACCATCCCACTGGTCCATCATCCCCTGTTTCTCATCATCATGGCTTCAGTCTATGGAGGGAAGCTGAGACAGCGCAAGATTGCTCACCTCGTGGTGGTCAGGAAGCAGAGAGAAGCTGGACCCAGGACAAGGCCTATCTTTCCAGGACACACCCTGTGATTTCTTTCTCCCACCTCCTGGTTCCCACTATCTCCTAACAATACTTCCAATTATAAAGCCATCAGAGGATTGATCTACAGATGAAGGCAGAGCCCTCGTGAGCCAATCATCTCTTACCAGTTGCCACCTGCTGGAGACAGAGCCTTCAATACCCAAGGCTGTCTTCACATCCAATCTATGAAACCTAATATACTAGATCCTGATAGTGGCTTCCCGACTTCCTAACTTCATCCTGACCCTTGTGTGCAGGGTAGTAATGAATTCACTAGACCCAAGATAAATGCTAAATGGGTGTTTTATTGGGAAACAACTTACACAGATAATAAGAACCGGAAGCCTCCAGAAGATGCAGTCTCTGCCCTCCTGATCCTACCCAAGAGAGAGACAAAGAGCGACAAGAGAGAGAGAGAGAGAGAGAGAGAGAGAGAGAGAGAGAGCATGCAGGTGAGTAACCCCCCTTCTTTACCTTCCTATTCCATCCTCACCTGAAGCCACGCCCAAAGGGGTGTGGCCACTAACACGAACTCACTGCCAAGGAGATGTTACAACAAACCTCTCCCTCCCCTCCACCTCATCCTCAGCCAGTTGGCACTAGGCAGCCATGTTTTTAAATGCTGAGTCAGCAGCAGCACTCCTCAGCTCCCCAGCACCCTGTACATTTTCCAGCTACCACCAGACAATGGAATAGTTAGGTCCTTTTCTTTTCCTTTTTTTAAAAACAGTGAGTGTCGGCTGTGTTTATGGATATTATTACTACACAATGATCGGGCTAACAGCCTTTTTTAAAGGTGAAATGTCATGAGAGCGCTTGGTGTGACCTTGGGCCCTGTCTGGAAGCTTCCATGGTCCCCACTGAGAGGCCCAAGAGCCCTTGACCAACAGGGTGGGATTTGTGCCTCCTCTCTGCCCTCTGAGGGGGTCAGGGCAGCAATCTTCACTTGAAAAATCTTCATTGGAAAATAAACACTGTTAATATACAAGAAACCCCATCTCAGGCCTAGTCAAAACGTCTCCGGGAGGGACTGATAGGATCCTAATGGACTCCAGATGTTCCATCCCTCCACTGGGGTGACCCGAGGAGGAGGAGAGGGGCAGGTTTGTAGCCTAAGGAAGTGTCTTTTCTACCCCATTGGGGACCTTTCTGCCTACTGGTCAGGCTTGGGTCATCTTTGCCCTTGATGGTGTCCTTACCCATACCACCGAGCGGAGTCATCCAACCCAAGGAACTGCTGGTCCAGTGTTACTCTTCTGCCTGGGGTCAGAACTGAAGAGCCTCCATGGCTCAGGGGTGCCACGCTTCTCAGAGGCGTATGGAGGAGCTGTGGGCCAGGTGAAGGCCTCAGGATGGGCGTCAAGCTCGTGGAGGGGCAAATGTAGGGATCAGAGGGATGCTGGCGGGCAGGGGTCAGGGGCCTGACTCTGAAGATCACTATTTGAAATCACTCCATCCCCTGAACACCAGAGGGCAGGCTGCTCTCTTGCCCTGACCCCACTGCCAATGACCAGCTCCCCTGCTGTGTTGCCCAGGTTCACCTGACCATCATCCGAAAGCGTCTCCTTGGCTTCCAGCTCCTTTCATCCTTCTTCCTTCCTAGCCCTTTTAGCCTTCATCCTCTGTATCTAATAATTCCTGTCTGTTGAGTGCTGCATTCTACCTGCTACACTCCCTGAGCCACTAAGGGATTTAGTTTGACTGTTCTTGTCTCCAGCACCTAGAGTTTGGCCTGCACCGTATTGTGGTAGACGGGGATGCAGCTATCCAGTCACTGCTGAGGTCAAGGCTAGGTAGGCTGGCTTGAGCAGTGCAAGGAGCTCCTTGGAGATCTGTCTGTCAATTGGGGGCCGGTGCTAGATGGCATCACCCCCACTTCCACAGCTCAATTCCGTTCGACCCCTGAGGACTCCAGGAGTAACTGTGGGTAGCTGGGCCACTGACTTGGGTGACATTCCCACCCTGATGTCTACAAATGCAGGGGGCAGGTCAACATCCACAAAGGAAGTAAGAGTAACCTCTGATAGCAGGACCTCTGTTGGTGCCTTGTCCCCTGCTCCGGTATTCAATGTCCCCACTAGCTGACTGGGAACTGAACCACAGAGAGGTAAACCCTCGCCCAGGGTCACACAACAGACAAGCTGGAGAGCTGGAAGCTGGACTCCTGCCCTCCCCTGTGGGAATCTGGTCCTAACTCCCCTAGAGGCTACACCCAACATCTGAAGAGAAATTCAGGGCTTGGCACCAGTCTCTTGCTTGGCACTGAAGGAAGAGGGCGCCAGAGAGCCAGTTCCCTATGGGAAGAGAGGCCTGAGTGCGGTGGGCTGATGTGTGCAAGGGTCTAAGCTCTGCTGCAGCCCTGAGATACCCAGCCATGTGTCCTGTCTCCCCGCATCCCACAACCGCCTGGGTGTTAGGATCACTAGCTGTGGTGCTGCAAGGAGCCACCCAGGTGTACCCACACATTCTGACCAGGCCTCTTCCCTGGTGATCTGTGTGGCCCACCCGGCCCCTACCCAGCATGTGCACAGTTCCAGTCAAGCTGTCAAGCTGTTTGAGCCACACAAGGAAGCCTGTCCCCCAGAGAAGGAAACCTCAGCCCCCTGTCCCACTTCTCACTGCTCTCCACTCACCGCCCTGTCCTCAGTGCCCCCAGAGAATCCTTCTCCGGGCTTCAGGGCCCCCTACCCGGAACACAGGCAGCACTATTCCTACCTGGCCTCAAACGTTGTCTCCTTGCTTAGGTCTCTCAGTCTGTCCTGAAATGGCAGGCATCCCTCTTTCCTCCCATTGCATTTTTTGTCTCCAGCTTCCAGAATGTCAGTGTCACAGGGACAGTTGGGTTGCCTGCACACCACCAGTGTTGACACTTAGGAGATGTCCCCACTCAGGGGTTCAACACATTGATGTCGTTTTAAAGTTTTAAAATTCCATTTATTTATTTATTATTCATATATTTGAGGGGGACATAAGCTATGTATGGAGGTCAGAAGAATAGGTTCTCTCTCTCCTTCTGCCATGTGGGACCCAGGGATCAAACTCACGCTGTTAGGTTTGGCAGTAAGCACAGCCCCATCTCAATACTTTATAGGTGGGCGGCAGAGGACCAGGGTGTGAGCTGTCAGATTGGACCCCTGGAGATGCCATAGATGTCGCTCTGGGCTGGACGGTAAAGAACAAGAGGATAAATATCTGCAAGGGGTCCTCACGCCATAATTGAGCCGTCGTCGTCGGGGATGTGCACCAGAGGCCTCTGGAAGAGAAGCCCTGCCATCTCTTCTAGCTTCTGCATCTCCCAGCCCACCCAGCCCCCACCCTCACCCCATCGCCACAGCCCTGCTGGTCCTCTGTGTACTTCTCCTCTCAACAATGCTGCATCACAGCTTCGGGCATTGGTCCTCAGCCTTCCATAGGCGCAGGAGCTGGCAGAAGCCCCATCCCTTCCCATGCGTGGCCCCCAGGGGCGGCAAAAAGAGCTGTGTATGCAGAGGGGCTGGACTAGCGGCTGTGGCTGTCAATCTCTGGAACCCAGCGGGGGCAGAGGGAAGGATAAAGTGTGGGGTTCATGAGACAGGCATGACCCTGACTGACCCTCTAATCCCTTCTGAGTCGGCTTCCCACAGTGTAAGGGCTAGGGTCCTTCTGCTCTTCTGGAAGGTTCTCCAGAAAAACCTGTGATGGGAGATTTATCCTGTAAATATGTTTCTCATACTGGTTAATGAATAAAGCACTGTGGGCCAATGGGAAAGCAAGATAGGCGGGGCTAGGAGACAAGGAGGAAAGAGGAAGGAGGAAGGAGGGGTCAACATGGAGAGATCAGAGAGGTAGAACGCCAGCTGCTCTGGCCAGTAAGATGAGACCACGTGAAAATACTTAGATTTAGTAAAAACAGGTTAATAATTAAGACAAAGCTAGCTGATAAAAAATTAGTAACTGGCCAACAGCCTTATATCATATACAGAGTCTCTGCGTGTTATCTGGGGCTGGCACGGCGGTGGGACCAGGCAGGCTGGAGAAAAACATACCCGCTACAATTGGCGCCCCCACCGCTCTCCAATAAGATGACCACGTGAAAATACTTAGATAAGTAAAAATGGTTTAATAATTAAGACAGAGCTAGCCGATAAGGAATTAGAAACTAACCAACAGTATTTATATCAAATACAAAGTCTCAGCATGTTGTTGGGGGCTGGCATGGCAGCAGGACCAGACCGACCGGCAGGGAAAAACCTACTGGTAACAAACCTGCCCTTCCAGATGCAGTAACTCTCCCTTCTGCTTCTCTCAAACTCACCCCCAGCAGCCCACTGTCAGCTACTATCCAACACTGATGCTCTCTGTGTGACAAGTACCTCACGCAGCAGCCTTAAAGTGTCTTCAGCGGAGGGAGTGCTGTCTGCCCTTCAGCTAGGATGTGGTCTTCAGACTGACTTCATCCAGCCCTCACATGATGACCTGACCAGCACCCATGGAAGTAGCCAGATATGGCTGGGCATGTCTGTAGTGCCAGCATTGGTAAGACAGGTGGATCCTAAGAGTTCACTGGCCTAGCACCAAAAAGGACAAAGGCAATAAGATAAAGGATGATGACGGAATGAGCTGATTCCCTGTTTGTGAAGGGGCACAAATCTGCACACTCGGGTGCATGCAACACATACACTCACCCACCCCCATGCACACAAACACACAGCATCTGAAGTACTGTCACCATAAGCTGAGGTCCCTCACTGCAACCCTGTGTCCTTCCGCTGCCCTATGCAGAGCCCACGCTGTACAGCCCAGCTCCATAGTGGGCCAGCACTTGATAGGAAATATCTCCCCACCTGCTTCCCATCCCCCAATGCTCCACCCACCTGCTCCCCCCCCCCCCCAGTGCCATCACCCTGGTCTAAGCTGTCATCACCATCTGTCATTCACTGCTGTTGCTCTGGCAGGCACACACTGCCTTTTCTAGCCCCTCAACTACCGAAGGATTCCTGGAAAAGAGAAGTTCGGGTTCCACCTACGGCTAATCACTCCAGCGGGATCCCATCTACTAATGCTAAGCTTTGTTCCCTCCCACAGATGAGCAACATAGTGTTTCCTCCTTCGACAAATCTGCCCTCCTTGTGGCTCAGATTCTTATCTCTCACATGGTAAGCGGAACACCACTTCCAGGAAGTGTCCCAGTTGCCTCAGTGGCCATTACACCCTCTGACTGAGCTTCTTAGCATCCTTCTCATGTTTGTTTCTTTGTGTGATTATCACTTCCTTCTCCTGGCCGGAATGTTCTGCTTAAGAATGGGTGTCAGCCAGGTATGGTAATGTACACCTGTAATCCCAGCACTCGGGAGGCAGAGGCAGAGGCAGAGGCAGAGGCAGAGGCAGAGGCAGAGGCAGAGGCAGAGGCAGAGGCAGAGGCAGAGGCAGAGGCAGAGGCAGAGGCAGAGGCAGAGGCAGAGGCAGAGGCAGAGGCAGAGGCAGAGGCAGAGGCAGAGGCAGAGGCAGAGGCAGAGGCAGAGGCAGGCAGACCATAAAGTTCAAGGCCAGCCTGGTCTACAGAATGAGTTCCAGGACAGCCAGGGCTCTTATACAGAGAAACCTTGTCTCAAAAATTAACTCTCCCCCCCCCCTCTCTCTCTCACACACACACACACACAGACACACACACGAATGGGTGTCAAACCAGGTGGTAGAGGCACACACCTTTAATCCCAGCACTTGGGAGGCAGAGGAAGGAGGTTCTCTGTGAGTCTGAAACCAGCCTGGTCTACAGAGCAAGTTGCAGGGCATCAGTGGCCTTTAATCAGGGTCATCTCCAATTCCTTCAGTCATGAGACTCCTGACTTCCCCGAGTCCCCCAACCCTGATTATCTTGGAGCTAGCTCTGAGGCTTTAGTATCAGAACAAATGACACGGCAAGGCGGTGCCCAGCTGACTGTGCCCTGTGAACGCAATACTGAGCAGTCTCTATCAGTATGAGGCCTGACAAGATGGCTCAGCCAGGAAAGAAGCTTGCTGCCAAGCCTGCTGACCTGAGTGCAGTCCCTGGGACCCACAGGGGACCCACATGATAGAAGGAAAGAATCAACTTCATAGAGCTATCCCCTGGCCTCCGCACTCTCACTGGGGTATACACATTTCCACACATGAGTTATGCACACACACACACACACACACACACACACACACACACACACACACACACGATAGATGATAACAAACTTAAAAAAAAAAAACCGCAGTATGTGCTGGAGAGATGTATTCTTGCCTGTGGATGAACACGGCAGCAGAGGGTTCTTCTGTTGCCCTCATCACACAGAACACATTGCAAATCTGAGCTGCCCTGGATGCAGAAGCTCAAAGGCCTAGACGGTCCTCAGCCAGACAAAAGGGAGACTCGACATGAAACAGGGACCAGGTATGGGTGTGTTTTCATAATGAATATGTATAGTCTTGTTATTTTAAAAGCACGGAACAGGAAATAAAGCACCAGACCCCACTGAACCCAAGGCATGGGGACAGAGCCATGGTGTGGGGTTGGCAGAGAGGACATACACCCTTCTTGGGCGTCTCTGTACCACTCAGGGACAATGGTGCATGGCACAAACACAGCAATATATTCCAATAAAGAAAGGAGAAGGAGGGTGATGAGAAATGGGGGGGGAGATAGAGGTGGAAAAGAGGAGAGAAAAGAAGAAGGAGGTAAAAGGGGATAAAATGTGGGAAGAGAGAGAAGAAAGGGAAAAAGAGGAAGAGGGAGGAAGATAAAGAACGGAGGGAGGAAGTAGGGGGGAGGGAGGAGGAGAAAGAGGGAGGGGAGAAGGGGGGGAGGAGGGAGTGGACAGTCTCACACAGATGCTAGGACCTTCTAGTCTGTTTTCTCAGACATGGTAGAGACTCAAACTCAGAAGCAAGAGCACGTGAAACCGCTACTCAAATGTGGTCCCTCTGGCTTGCTGCTTAATTAAATGACCCCATAATGAAATCTCTCCTCTCTGAGTGCGTGCTTAATAATTAATTGCCCTCACCAGCCAGGCTTGGAGCACTCATCACTTACTCCCAGGAAACAGGCAGAGAGTAGGAGCCGGTCTGAGGGTGGGGTAGGTCCAGATGGGTGAGAGGATAAGGGTGGGTCCAGTCTTAGCCTGTAGCACAGACTCTTCTGCCAGCCTCTAATAGGAATGAAAAATTGCTAATCAATAACAAACGGGGTCATGGGAACAAATGTCAGTTTAGAGAGAGGAAATAGCAGCCAGTTGCTTTTCTATTTTATTTTATTTTTCTGTGAGTAGATGTTTCGTTTGCATGTGGTTTGCATATGTCTATGTACCACACGCGTGCCTGGTGCCCTGAGGTCAGAAGAGGGCATTGGATCCTCTGGGACTGGATTTATAGACTTTTGTGAGCTGCAATGTGGATGCTGGGAATCGAACCTGAATCCTCTGGAAGAGCAACCAGAGCTCTTAACCTCTGAGCCATCTCTCCTGTCTCTAGCCAGCTAGGCTGCTTTTTAAGCAGTTGATACAAGTCCAAAAGTTAAGAAAAAGGAAAAAAAAAAAAAGCAATTTTTATTAACCAGCTGACAAGGTCAAAGAGATTCCGGGCCAGCAAGATGGCTCAAAAGTAAAGGAGCGTGCTACCAAGCTTGCCAACCTGAGGTCAGTACTCAGACCCATGGGGAGGAGGAGACACTGATCCCTGCCAGCTGACTCTGCCCTCCTGCTGTGCCATGCGTGTGCCCATACACAGTATGCACACACATAATAGAATAATGTAAAAGTATGTGACTGATGCTTCTCGCATGCAAGAACTGACACTTCACAAGGCAATTGTCAATGACACTGTCCAGCTCATGTATGTAAGAAAGACTCTGACAGCCTTTGCCCCATTCCAGACACAAACTCTGTGGTCACTCATTCATTCTCTCTAGGTCAGAAACAGAGGGAGAGGGACGGGGGAGGGAGAGGGAGGAGGAGAGGGAGACAGGGGGGAGAGGGGGAGGGGGAGGGAGAGGGACAGGAGGAGGGAGAGGGAGGGAGAGGGAGAGGGAGAGGGAGGGAGGAGGGAGAGGGGGAGGGAGAGGGAGGAGGAGAGGGAGGGGGAGGGAGAGGGAGAGGGAGAAGAGAGAGAGGAGAGAAGCTCATGGCCATTTGGAAGCTTCTTCCCTCTTTGCATCTATGGTCTTAATGCCACCTGGGCCTGGTTGCTCAGGTTAAGGCATCAGGAGGGGTGTTTCTCAATGTGTGCATGTGGCTGTCCCTCTGTCTGTTCTGTCTTTCTCTTCTAAGGACACAGTTGGATTGAACTGGGGCCCATGCCAATGACATCGCTTAAACTTAACTCATTTGGTTTTGTTGTTCTTTGTTTGTTTTAATTAGAATTATTTGTCGAGTTTTGAATATATATTTATTTTATTTTATGTGTCTAGTGTTCTGCTTGCATGCATGTCTGTGCCCCAGGCATGCCTGTTACCTATGGAAGTCAAAAGAGGGCATTAGATGCCCTGGACCTGGACTGCCACGTGGTGTCCTCTTCCAGAGCAGACATGCTCTTAACCACGGAGCCCTCTTTATAGTCCCCCTCAATTACATTTCTTTATTTTGTGCTGTGTGTGTGTGTGTGTGTGTGTGTGTGTGTGTGTGTGTGTGTGTGTGTGTGAAGCTCAGGTCTCAGCAGCCTTGGTAACAAGGACCTTCATCAGCTGAGTCATCTTATAGATCCTTTACTTCACTCTCTAAAATTCCATTTGCAAATGCAGTCACATTCCAGGGTCCTGAGGCTGGGGTTTCTAATGCACAAATAGCAGCTCGGGACTCAGGTCCTCAGACTGTAGCAGGACAGTTGTCCAGTCTGGGGAAGTCACTGCCAAGTTTTTTCTTTTCAGAGATGGGACAGTTCAAGTTATTTTCAAGTCCTGAGGATAGTGACTAAAGTTAAGCTTTCGGGGTGGGGGGCTGTTCTCAAACCTGGGTGGGGTAAGTGTGACAGGACTGGAGACCTCTTTAACGATCTCATGTCACTAACCAAATTCAACCCCAGTCCTGGCCATCTCAAAGGTGGCCAGGCCATCCCACAGATGCACAGAACAGTGTGAAATGGCTCAGGAGCCTTAATCAAAATCTTTTGCAAAGTTCATCAACCTTTCTTCCCAGGGATACTGAGGGCTCTTAAGCTTCAGAAACTCCCCAGGAAATTTACCTCCAGGTGGGTCCTGGATACCCCTCCTCACACCCCAGCCCACAGTCCCTGGCCAAAGTTCCCCAACGAGAGAAAACACATAAGCTTCCTAATGCGGGATGGAGGGCACTTACTCCTGTGTGTTCATCGTCCTATTGCTGCAAAGAAATAACAAAGGAAGGGTAGATTTGGTCCCTGCTTTCAGTCCACCATCAGGGTAAGGCATGGCAGAGCTCATGGTGGCAGGAGTGGTCACACTGTACCCAACCAGGAAGCCCTTTGGGCTACACTCACGCCCAGCCAGGCCCCACTTCCCAAGGGTTCCAGGATCTGTTAAAACAGGCACGCCAGCTGGGGGCCATGACCCTGGAGGGGGGTTTCGGTCTCAAACCACAAGAGGGGATATTTGTTTCTTTGGCTCCTGCGACAAGCCTCAACAAGCTCGGTGGCTTAAAGTGCCAGAAATACTTCGTCACACTTCCAGAAGCTGGAACTTCAGGGTAAGTGTCAGCAAGCCATGCTCTCTCCAAAGGCTCCAGGAGAGGGACTTCCTGTCCCCTCCGCCCTCACCTGTCATTCTGGGCTCCTGGCAGCATCACCCTAATGCCTGCCTCTGCCACCACCTGTCCACTTCCCTGGCTCCCTGAATGGCTTCCTTGGTATTTCCTCCGGGGAGGGAGGGTGTCATGGGACTTAAGGCTGCTCCAATCTAGAATGATCTTGTCTTGAGATCCTGGCCTTAAGGACATAAGGTAACATGAATGACATTTAGTAACATGGAAAAGAAAAACCCCGAGATAGACACTGGGATTCAGGCTGATGGTCAGAGAAGCAAAGCAGCAGCCACTAGCTCTCGCCTCTACCTCAGACTGAAAGTGTGATCTGCTAGCTCCACAAATCCTCAAACTGCAATCCTAGACTTCTTCCTCTCTTCAGGGTGGCTGGAGACTAAGTCTTCACATGAGGTCCTTTGCTTTTCCTTTTATACCTCCCTAGCTCTGGGATTAAAGGCGTGTGGTCCCAAGTGCTGAGATCATTGTGTGAGCTGTTTCTTTTAGCTGGATCAATTTCATGTAGCTCAGTGTGGCCTTGAACTAACAGCTATCCATCTGCCTCTGTCTCCTGAGTCCTGGGATTAAAGGTGTGTGCCACCATTACCTGGCTCTATGGCTTGTGGCTAGCTTTTCTTTCTGTACCCTCAGGCAAGCTTTAATAAAGCATAAATAATATATCACCAGTCATATCACAGGAAGCAGAGGTGGGGAGGACTTGGACATGTCTATTGGGGGAGATACTATTTAATTACCACTAGGAGGGCCAACAATGTTCTCATGGGTTTTCATCTTAGGAGTGGGCCCAAGTCTCAGAGACCTAACTGCCTGGCAATTGTACAGGCCATTCAGTTCAGTTGGTAGAGTGTTTGCCTGGCATGCAAAAAGAAGGCCTGGGTCCTGTCCCAAGGCCTGCATAAACTGGGCCTGATGACACATGCCGGTGATCTCAGTACTCTGAGAGGTGGAAGGAGGACGATCAGGACTTCAGGGTCACCCGTGGTTACAAAGGTGACATGGCTACCCTGGAGGCTGCGGTAGGAGGATGGTGAGTTTAAGTGTTGCTTAGCCTTCAGAACTGACCACAAGACCACGCCAGAATAGCATGGCAAGACCCTGTCTCTATATAAAAAGTAAACAGAGGGTGGGGAAAAGAGTTCAGTAGCAGAGCACTTATCCAGCATGCAAGGCCCAGGGTTGAACCTCCCAATACTGCAAAACAAAGCAAAAGAAAAGCAAACACAACTGAGGGAGATAGAAGTGTCGCTCAATGCCTCCCAGAGTTCCTCGGGGGCAGGGAGGCCTGGGAGGCCTGGGAGGCCTGGAGGCCTGAGGCCTGGGAGGCCTGGGAGGCCTGGGAGGACTGGGAGGACTGAGAGGCCTAGGAGGACTGGGAGGACTGAGGCCTTGGAGGATTCACCACTTGCTGCTGTTCTTGTCTGGCTGGTCTGGTAGGGTCCCACCTGGCTAGCGTCTCCTGCCAGGGTCACAAGATCTCAAGGACGCCTAGAAGCTGGTAGATCTTGGCAGAAGGATGTTATGGGAGGGAAGAAAAAGGTGGTGGTCCCCTCCCCGTCCCAGCCTCCCCGCCCACCCGGGCTCCGGGCTTCCTGGAACGCCCCAGGGACACCACTGCGGTAATGACCTTGCGACAGCTGCGCTCCCGGAGAAGCAGCCGCCGCTTCCCGGGCGCCGCCGCCTCCGGAGACAGGTTCGCACCTGCTGGGGACATTTCTCATCAATTAGGCCTTGGCAGTGCTTGAATGAGGCTCAGGAGGGCGCGTCCCCGCCGCCCCGGGCCTCCCGCGCGCACAGATGGCAGCCCCGAGCGCAGCTGCCCGGCGGGCGCGCGGAGCCACAATCGGTGCAGTGTTCGCAACGCCCCAGGTTGGGCAGGGCCCGGGCACACCTGCGCGGCACAGATGGTGTCGCCCGCGGCAGCAGGCACCCGAAGTCCCACTGGGGCCGCTGAGGCGGGTGCGACGCCGGGAGTGGTTGACCTTGGGGGCGGCGGACCACGCCCCGCCCGCAGCTTGCACCTCGCCTAGCTCCGCCCCCTCCTTTCCCCGGATCCCTGGCTACCAATATTTCCCTGCACAAAATAGGCCTGGCCTGAGTAGTGACGAGTGTAGACCAATTGCTCAGCAACGGGAGGAATGACTGGGAAATGTGTCCTCTGAAACTAACACAGTCATGACAACTTGGCTAAAGCCGGCTGGGAATGTGGCCCAGTGGGCAGAGCGCTTACCTAGCGAGCACCAAACTCAGGCTTGATCCCCAACATGAAGAATGCTATGTAGCTTACACTGGCCATGAATCCAAGGCACTCCTTCCTGAGTGCTGCGATTACAGTCATGATACATACATGCACGCGCGCGCGCCACACACACACACACACACACACACACACACACACACACTTTTTCTTCAGACTAGAAAATGCCAGCACAAGGTGTCAAATTCTGCCAACTTGCGGGCTCAAAGGCTCACAGCAGCCACAGACAGCAGCCAGCTCCACTTTTTCAGGACACTTTGGGGCTAAAGACACTCTCTGCTGTAGCTCTTGACTTAGGGAGAAGGGGCGGGCTGTCTACCTGGGCTGGCATTCTGCCCTCACTCACTAGAGACAACACGTCTTGCACTGCAGTGGTGGCTCAGGTTACCCCAACCTTCGAGCTGCTTTATCTCAGATCTGCACAGCCCAGGCCTCATTCTCAAGAAAGCCTTTTCAGTCTGGGTGGGCAATCCCTGAAGCTGTCAGGGCAGCAAGGAAAATGAATGGGGGGGCAGCCCTGGGGCTCCGCTACACTGATCTCACATTACTGCCCCTTACCTGTGGCCCCCAAGACCCTTTTGTTTCTTCATTTCTTTGCCCCTTCTGTGGGTTCCCCAGCCACTGCTCCGAGCAGCCTAGAGCCTGGAACTGAGGCTTGTTAGTCATGGTCTCAGGCTCAGAAGCCTGTAACAAAGCGTCTCTAGGGGTTTTTCATGGCCCTTATTAAGGAGGCGCAGTGTTCCTGGAGACACGGAAGTGCTGGGCAGAGCTAACTGGGTGTCAGCTAACTCTCCAGCACAGGGAAGCAGTAACAGTTGTGACACAAATGATCTAACTCGTTGGGACCCTGCAGGTACCTTCTCCTGCCATTTCACAGATCCCTACCCGGATGCAGATGACAAGTGGCTGTGATGGATTATGACATCAGGGGTTCTTCTGTTCCTTCTCCTTCTCCCCTGGTCTTCCGTGTTCAGAAAAAAAAAATCCTAAAACAAAATTAAAACCTCAAAATCCAAGTACACTTAAAAAACTCTTTGTGTGTATGGCGTATGTTTGTAAGCATATGTTTGTGGGTGTGTACAGGCCACACACACGTGTGGAAGACAGACGACAGCCCTGCACATCAGCCACTGCTTCCAACCTTGCCTTGAGCCTTGGGGTCCTTGTTTTCCACTGCCCACACTTGTACTGGCCTGTGGACTTCCCAGGAGTGTCCCCCTGTCTCAGATCTCACTGTGGGACTCTGGGGGTTTCGAACTCGTGCTGCGCTGTCTGGCTTTTCTATGGACTCCGGGTATTTAAACTCTTCACTCTTGTGCAGTGTGCTCTTTACTCACTGAGGCATTTCTCCCCCCAAAACCCCAGTCACGCTTTTGATTTTCCTCCTACAGGCTCTAATCAATCATCGCTCAAATATCAGAGACCCTGACATTTGAACATCCCAGGGAGAAGTCACAAGACTTTGGGGCATGTAGTTTATTGAAAACCTAGGAGCTGACAGTGTGCCTTACCCGGACAGTCACCACAGTGGGTAAGCACAGTCATCTTCCTTCCTCAAATAAACCCACACTCTTCTGGGGGTATCCTGCCCAGTGGCATGGGATCATCTCCTGGGACCCCCCAAGAGTCATTCTCTGTGATCCATCTGTCCTTGGGGACACCCATAGATGCTTCATCCTGGGCACTTTCAGTTAAGGCCGAGTCCTTGCAACTTCAGGAAAAGAACTCCCAGGAAAAGCAACAGGTGCTAAGAAGCTGAAAGTCATAAGAGCATCTGGAAACAATGCCTTTGTCCCTGTCTGACTACTTCTCCTTCCTCTCTCATTGTAAGAGTGGGATCCCTGGCAGGTGCCCACAGGACACCATTAAGCCTATGGGCTCTCTGGGAGGAAGTGCAGAAATAGGCACGGAAAGTCATCATATTTGCTACCAGAGGGGATAGAGGCATGCACCCTCCTGCCCGTCTGTGATTGGCCGAGGGCTGCTGGTAGGAGCATGGGCTCCTCACAATGGCTTGTCCTGAGCCCTGAATGTGGTGCCTTGAACCTGCGGTGTGGAAGCAACACTTCTGCTGAAAGAAAGGCAGAGCTGCTGTCATAGGAGGGCCTGACATGACGGCTAACAACTAGTAAGCAACCACTGTTTGCCTGGTACCTGAATGATTTCTTTGTATAATTTCACGAAAAACTTACCTATCTGCCTCCAGATTTAAATAAGGAAGGTGAAGCTTAGGGAAACACCGACTTTATATAAAACCACACACCTCATTAACACATGGTAGGTCAAGGTCAAATCCAGGTCAGGCTGGTTCCCCCCCAGCGCTGCCCCCACACACCTTGGGCATCTTGAGGCAAGGTCTTACTTTGTAGCCTATGCTGACATGAAACTGTGTAGATGAGTCTCAAACTTGGAGAGGTCCCCTGCCTCTGCCTCCCGGTACTGGGATCCTAGGCATGAGCCATCACACTGGGCTACCGTGGCCAATCTCTTTCACTTCCGGCTGCTTCTCTGGATTTCTGAAATCTGTGATTTCTCACTAATCTGGCCCACTGGAGCAGCATGTGGCAGGTTATTACGAGAGCCAAAATGAATAAAATGCTAATCCCCTCCACCAGACTGATCTGAGAAGCACGCCACCCAGAGCCTCGCCTGCCTGTCAATGCAAGAGGGCGATTCTTTGTAATTTGACTGCTCACATGAGCCCAGGAACAGCTTTCCAAATCTGTGATCATTTCCTTCAACTTCCTCCTTTTATGGCAGCCATGAAAATCCCGGTGTGTTCTTTAAAACAGGAAGAAAAAAAAATGATTAAAACAGATGTGGCTCTTAAAGTTACAATAGGGGTTTTACAGCCCTAGTTTTTATGATGCTGAGAGAAACTTGGTCACTAGAGTCAGAAGCAAGAGAAATGGGCCAGGATTTCTCTACTGGGCTTGGGGAGAGAGACAGTGAGGGGTGAGGGATTCAGCATGACAAGGATGGTCAGTGGGGCTAATTTCCTAAATGTACCTGACCCTGGGGACCACTGAAGAATGTCACATTTGCAGAACAAGGCCAGCTCCCCATGGCTACTCAGTTTTGATAAACCCATTCTCCTCCCTCCAGCCTTACTTCCTATCCCCAACCCCCTGCTTCCAAAGCAGGGTGCAGCGTAGACACTGCATCTCTCATCCCAAGAGGATGAGTTCTTAACGTATCCCTCCTTGCCTTCTTTCCCAATCCTACCCCCTTAGAAAAAGGAGGGCGTTATTAACTTCTACTGAGATTTTTTTAAACACATGAAAATGGTTTCCCTTTCTAAAATTGCTAGCAATCTGTGGCAGAGATTTTAAAGATACGTGCTGGCAGAAATGCAGAGAAAGGGGGATTTTTCTGCACAGCTGGTGGAGAGTTAAAATGGTCTGATATTCCTAGAGGGTGACGGTCACATGTTAAATGGCCATATCCACAGACTCAGCAATTTCTCTCTCAGGAATTTATCCTAAGGAAATAATCAGAAGAAAGAAAGGAGGGGGCAGGAACCCAAAACATTTGGAGCATGAAAAAATGCCTACATATGAAGTTCAGAAGACAGAGAATTATAGAATACTACATAAAATATACACAGGTATGGTGTAGCCTGTGATCTTAGCATTGGGAGACTGAGGCAGGAGGATCAGGAGTTTGTGATCAAGCCCGGGCTACATAATAATGAATCCTGTCCTTCACTTCCTAAAACACAGACAACTCCCCAAACCATAAAAGAGTGTAGATTTTATCATTCCACATGGTTTATGTAAAAAACACATTAAAGAGCTGAAAGAAACCTTCAAATGCTCACAGAATCATCTCTCATTGGTAACGGCATGGTTTCAACCTCTTCCAACTCCCTCTGAGTGCTGGTCTCATCCCCCAAGTGTCAGGTGACCCCTGTCCTGCTCAGGTGTCAACAACTGTCATGACCCAGCTCATCACTCTCCTCTGACCTACTTTATTTCTTTTACTGTTGAACGGTATCCGTCTGTTTTCTATTATTACAATTGAATACCTGAGGCCAGATGACTTTACAAAGAAGCAAATTTATTTGGCTCCCACACAGTTCATAAGTTCATAGACAGACAGACATGCTCACACACACAGAGAGAGAGAGAGACAGAGACAGAGAGAGAGAAAGACAGACAGACAGATAGAGAGAAGAGAGAGAGAGAGAGAGAGAGAGAGAGAGAGAGAGAGAGAGAGCTCTGCTGAGCACCTGCCAGGCCTGAGGCGTCCCTTCTGGAATTATCTGCTGTGTAAAGCTTGTCAGTTGAACTTGGGTTTCTATCATTTATAATTAAAAGACACTCAAGCAGTTGTAAGGTTAGCCTTGGCAGGTATCTTTTAAGGTAGCCATCCTTTATTATGCAGCTAGACAGGGATTTGTAGCATTGGAGGTCACTGAAGATAAACCACTCCTCACCGTGGGTTTTAGGTCTCGTTTCTTTCCCTGTCAACACTAGAAAATTAAACGCCAGTTTCACCACCCTTTAGGCCTCCTAGTCAAAAGACTAGAATGCTTCCCATCCTGGGTGAAGACATGGCATTCTGGTCTGCTCCTGGAATGAAAGTGTCGCACACTACTGTCTCTTCCCTTGAGTCAACCCAGCTGGGCCTGTCGATCACAGAGCTAGGACATCTGATTCACTGGAAGACGTGGTAAGGAGAGGGGGGGATAAGTATTCCCTTAATGTGGCGATGCTTACCCTTCCCAGACGCCCTCCTCCATGCAGTGGCTTCTCCATGCAGCCACTTAGCTTCCTCCACACCACAGAAAACCACCGTTTCCCATCTCCTTTGTATTGCTTTCTCTTTTGGATGCTGGCCAAAGCCTGGGCACACTTTCTCTGACACTCTGGGCTCTCCCTGTCTTCCTCTGAAGCATGCCCCACACCTCCTTCTACCATAGCTGATCCACCTCCACTATGGAACCTTCCTGATTTTGAGGACCCTAACTCAAAAAGTGTGGCTTCCTCCTCTCCATCTCCTTCCTCCTGGCAGCTGCCAAGATTTACAGTGAGGCTGTCCTGCTGTCCTCTTAAGCACTAATAAAATTGCCCTGGAGCTTTCTTCCAAATCCACATCTAAATTCTCTTTATGAATGAGACTAAGAACCCCAAAGAGAGAACCCCAAATTCCCTTTGCTTCTCCAGCCTTCAGCGCACTCAGCATGGCTGTCCTCAATCCTTGTGTTTTGTATTTGCTGTTTGACTGTCTCCCCCAGACTGCTGCAGCTGCTTCAGCCCCCAAAAACACACCTTCTGTGCCTGTTTTTCCAAGTTCATCCTGGAGGCTGGAATAGGCAGGTGCTGGGTACTTACAGTGTAGTAAGGCTGTGCCCAGCATTAACGTGCTAGCCCCTTTAGGAAGTGGCTATTGCTACCTCTGTGTTATATATGGGGAAACTGAGGCACACAATGAACCTTTGCTTAAGAATTTAACAGGTGACAGACTCAGATTTCAACCAGGCCTCCCTGACTTTAAAGCATCATTTGATAAGCATATAGGGATTTTCTACCCCCATAACCAGACTGATCTGGGCATTGATGCTAGCAAAATTCTAGCTTGTTACTTCTTGCCCAAGGATCCTGACATTGGGTGATCTCAGAGTTGGCCTGGATGAGATGTAGGATCTCCAACTTCCTGGATAGCTGGACCATGGCTGATGATGGGTCTTTCTCCCATAACACTTGCAGCTGAGTGCTGTTCTCTCCCTAAATTAGGCATGTCCCCCAATACAGCTCTCAGGCTTGGTTTCAGGGTTTACTGTCCCATTCTCAGGTCCCAATGTTATTTGCTCCTCATGTGGGAATCTGGAGCCCTTGACTTCTAATCCCTGACACTGCTCTCCAGTCTGTGTCCATGGTCCCTTTGCTGCTTCCTCATGGTGCACTGAGCCTGCCTCAGTCCCCATAATAGGCCATGCCAGCCCCCTGAACAATGTACACACCATGCCATCTGCCTGGCCCCACCTCTGAAGCATTGAACTTGGAAGCCAGGAACTGGTTAAATGCCTCCACTGGGAATCCTCCTGTGTGTGCTCCATAGTTTCTGCCCCAGATGTTCTGTACTGTTCTTTACCATGACAACATACCTGTCACTATGCTGCACTAAGTGTCCACACATCTATCTATAGGATGGACATTGAGGATAAAGGAAATCCTCACTTGCTTAGCGTCTGGCACACCGTAGGGAACTCTAAAGAAAAATGGGATGACTGACTAGTTGTTGTCAGACTGATCTGTGGCTGATACTGAAGACTGACTGACAATTGACTGAGGTCTGATTGATGGCTGACCTATAACTGACTGATACTGAGTCCTGACGGATGAGTGACTGATGACTGATAGATGAGTAACTCCTTACAGATGAATGAATGATGAGTGACTGATACTGATGGGTGACTGATGGGTGACTGATAACGATTGACTGATGATTGACTATTAACTGAAAACTGACTGTGACTGGCTGATGACTGATTGGTGACTGGTTGATGACTGGCTGACGATTGGGTGATGAGTGACTGATCGCTAATGACTGAATGATAAGTGAATGATGACCAGCTGATGACTGACAGTTGACTGATGCCTGACTGATGATTGACTGACTGATGCCTGACTGATGATTGACTGACTGATGCCTGACTGATGATTGATGAATGACTGGTGATTGATGGTTGACTAATGATTGATGGTTAACTGATGATTGATGATTGACTGATGACTGACTGATGACTGACTGATGATTGACTGGTGATTGATGACTGACTGGTGATTGATGACTGACTGATGATTGATGACTGACTGATGATTGACTTGTGATTGATGACTGACTGATGATTGACGGTTAACTGATGTTTGATGGTTGACTGATGACTGATGATTGACTGATGACTGAAGATTGATGGTTAACTGATGATTGATGATTGACTGATGATTGACTGATGACTGACTGATGATTGATGGTTGACTGATGACTGACTGATGATTGACTGATGACTGATGACTGACTGATGATTGATGGTTGACTGATGATTGATGACTGACTGATGATTGATGGTTGACTGATGATTGACTGATGACTGACTGATGATTGATGGTTAACTGATGATTGATGATTGACTGATGATTGACTGATGACTGACTGATGATTGATGGTTGACTGATGATTGACTGATGACTGACTGATGATTGATGGTTAACTGATGATTGATGGTTGACTGATGACTGATGACTGATGATTGACTGATGACTGAAGATTGATGGTTAACTGATGATTGATGGTTGACTGATGACTGATGACTGACTGATGACTGATGACAGACTACTGACTGAAAATTGATTATGACTGACTGATGACAGAAAACTGGCTGGTTGTCTAGATCTGCTATGGGTGTGTGTATCTGTGTGTGTGTGTGTCTGTGTGTGTGTCTGTGTGTGAACTGTGTCACGATGTCCAAGTATTCATTGCAGTGACTCACCCCCTAAAAGTTAAGAAGCTATTGTTGTGACTATGTGAAATTTTCCTGGGGGCAGGCTGTCTGCCTCTATCACTCACCAGCTATGTGACCTTCCTTGAGCAGCTGATGTTATCTTTCTGAGCCTCTGTTTCTATATCTACAAAATGGAGACAACTAGACATATTAGGGTTCAAATAAAGATGAAATGAACCAAGTGTTTATCACTGCACTTGGCATGTGACAATCCCTCATGCTATCTTTGTTTTACATACCTTCACAATTCATTAGCAAGCATCATGAGGCAGGGAAGCTGAGGGACGAGAAGCAATTTCTTTCTTTATTTCTACTTAATTTCTTTGGAAACTGATAATAAGAGCTTGTCATAAATGTGTGCCTTGTGCCAGGTTCTGTATTCAACACCAAGCTTCATTGTCTAGTCTAATCTCCCCACAGATCAATGAAGTAGCTAATATAATTACTTTTGCTTTCCTGATTATCAGCACCAGACTCAGAAAGGTAAAGGAACTCACACAAGGAAACACAGCAAGTTGGGAGGACATTGTAGTATTGACTTTATTAGGGATTCAATCAGCAGCTGTTATGTCTGCTCATATATCCCGTGAGCTGGGCCTTCAGCAAGGGCCCAACAGAAATGGATTCTGCAGTCCCATGACGTCTGAGGCTGTCCTCACTATCTGCCAGCTGGGTGAGGGTGATTCTGACTTTCACATAGCTGGTGCTTCCAGTGTGGGTATCTGCTCACACCTTCCCGTGGCCATGGGCTTCCTTACAACATGGAGGTGCCTGGGCTCTGCAGACGCATTCTATTGAACAAAGGGGACAGCAGATCTCTTCCTAACCTATTAGCCTTCCATCTGCTGTCTTCCCTTGGTTACACACAAGCAAGTCCCTTGGAGCTGGAAGAAAGGGCCTGCTGTGGTTTGAATGGGACCCCAAAGTTGATGTGTTAGAAACTGAATCCCTTGTGCAATGGTGTTGCAGTAGAACCCTTAAGATGAGTCATGGGGGTCTGGCAAGATGGCTCAGTGCTTACAGCACTGGCTGTTCAAATGAAGATTTGGATTTCCAAAAACCCACATAAATGCTAGATGGGGTGATGAGTTGCCTCAGATTCCAGCCCCAGAAAGTGGAAACAGGGGAGCCCCAGAGTGAGCTGGCCAGCAAGGCAGGTCACGCCACCCACCTCTCCCTCAATGAATAAGGTAGGTAAGTGATCAAAGACTGTGACAGAGGGTTTGCAACATCAACCTCTGGCTTCCACATGCACACATGCACATGTGTACACAATTACACAGGCATACACACATGCAAAAAACATGCACATAGTCACCCCCTGCACACACCTGAGAAACAGAAGAGAAAAAACATTGGAAGACAAGGGCCCTGCCTCTGTGGTTGAATTAAGTCCCACTGCAGGAGTGGGTTTACTCTAAAAGCAGGCTCTCTTCTGCCTTCTAATGTGTTCTGACCCAACAGGGAAGCCCTGGTAACTCACTGGACACTTGACTTTGAACTTCCCAGCCTCCAGAACCATGAGAAAGAAACTTCTGTTTTCTATACCATATACAGCTTCTGGTGCTCTGTTATAGTAGCGCGAGACAGAACTCCACTTCTCTCAATGTATTGTAGAAGCTAGGACATAGAAGACGATGTTGAGGCCATCTTGGGGGTGGGGGGAGAGAACACAAGTGCAGTTAAATGCCGTGACCTATGACCTGTAAGGTGACTGTGAGAATTAAATGTGCTGATATTCACATGCTCAGAGCAGGAAATGGGGCATGGTAAAAGTTCAATAAAGCTTGCTTCCTGGTATGATGTACCTTTTTCAGCTATTTTCATATCAGGCCTTCCCCGAAGCCCCAAGAAACTTATGGCTATGTGGTCTGGAAACCTGGCAGCTTCTGTAGAAGCCTTGCTGTATGGTCTCTCTGCAAGTACTATACCTTGTCTCACCCACCCATGGTTCCTCCATGTTTTAGGGAACCCAGGCAAAGGCCAAGGAAGTATGCACCAGCCTCAGCAGTTAACCCCGGAGATTGAATTTGAGGGTTGAAGAGTTCAAACCCTGTGTAGTTCAGGAATGTTCCTGCGCCCTAAAGAGTAACTCGAGAAATTGTTTGCATCAGCTGGTGATGACTTAACTCTTGGCAAACCAGCAAACTGCCCCTCTTCCTGTTTCCAGAGGCCGTCCAAAGAAAAGAAACCGTTTGGGCTTTCTCAGCTCTGTGGTTGACTGTAGACCTCACCCCAGGGTGAGGTCTGGGCTCCCAGGAGCAGGGGGAGGGAACACTCACTCAGAACAACCCAGACTGTTTGGTTTTCTTGGGCCAGCCAAGGGGGGCCTGGGAGTAAGCTCCAGAAGCCAATTCTGCTGGGAGGACTCTGAACCCTAATCCCAGGGTGTCCCTACCCTGAACCTTCCAAACAAACAGGACCAGACTCCTCCAGACCCCGACCCACCTCACCTGTCCTTTTCTACCTCTTAGTGCATGCTCTGAGCCTCTGCCCTGGACCTCGGTCCTACCCAGGACCAGGCCTCCATCTCACTGACCCCTCCCTGCAAACAGCAGCTCCAGGCACTGCCCTCACTCAGTACAGGTTTGAATCTGTTGCTGAATTCTACACACAAGTTTCAGGGAAGCTGTCCGTCAAGAGTGGTGTCACTACACTTTTGGGAGTGAGACGGTGCCGGCTGATAATGTTCCAGGAGTGTTTGATTGACACAAAGTGGTCTTGATCTGATGAATCCCTGACAGGTTTTCAGGAAGCCTGGAGTCACCAAAGCACACCACACAGTCACACTGTGTTAGCTACTAAATTCCCTGCTCTCTCTTCAGCGCTACTCAAACATTAGTTTATTGTGTTTGTACGGGTGCTTTGCCTGCATGAATGTCTGTGCGTCACCTACACCTCTGGTGCTCACAGAGGCCAGAGGAGGTCATTAAATCTCATTGACTAGAGTTACAGGCAGTTGTGAGTTGCCCTCTGTAGGTGCTGGTGATTGACAGGTCCTCTGGAAAAGCAGCCAGTGCCCTTAACTACTGAGAGAGATCTCTAGCCCCTGTCTTCATTTTTGTCTATCTCTTTATTCCACTCAAGCCTTCCTTTTTGAGAAAGGGTCTTACTATGTAGCTCTGGCTGTCCTGAAAGCCAGTATGTAAATCAGGCTAGCCTTAAACTCATACAGATTCACCTGCCTCTACCTCCCAAGTGTTATTTGTTTAAAGTGGTATTAATTAATCTTTCTCTCTCTCTCTCTCTCTCTCTCTCTCTCTCTCTCTCTCTCTCTCTCTCTCTCTGTGTGTGTGTGTGTGTGTGTGTGTGTGTGTGTGTGTGTGTGTTTGCCCTCATGCAACAGTGCATGGGTAGAGGTCAGAGGACACTTTCTGGGAGTTGGGGACACTAAATTCAGGTCACCAGGCTTGGCAGCAAGCACCTTACCCACTGAGTCACACTAGCAGCTTTAAGCGCCCTCACCTTGTATCTTCTGTTAGCTTTTGGATATGATATCAGTATCTGTTCTTCTGGTCTAGGTTAGCATTCTAGAAAATTAAACAAGCTAGGCCCAGTGACACAGCCTGCAGCCCCAATGACTGTGGAGACGGAAGCAAGGGATAGAACATTCAAGGCCAGCCTGGGCTGCAGAGTGAGTTAAAGGGCAGCCTGGGCAACTTAGTCAGAATTTGTCTCAACGTGAAAAGTCAAGACACACATTGGTGGCAGAGTACTTGTCTGGCACGTGGGAGGCCCTGGGTTTGATTACTACTCTATCAAAAAAGTAAAGAGTTGAGAACAGGAAAGAAAAAGCAAAGAAGGGAGGATCACTGTGCAAACTCCATTCTCTTGGAGGACTGTGCGTGAGCTCTTTCCTCAGGAGCTGCCCCATGGGACACACAAGGCTGTGCAGTAGTGGATGTGGGTACCCAATGTTGCAGAGGTCGTGATGGAGAGATTCTGATGCTTTCTTATGGAGACATCAGGTTGAGGGAATCTTCTCCAAAGTGTGGGGCATCCCTCAGTGCTATGGTGAAGAGCACTGAGTTTGCTTGCTACCTGTGGACAGGATGTTCGATAACAGGACAGAGTGATAACTCAATAATCCCTGTCAATCATCTCTCAATCGTCTGATCACACCCAGGAGGAAGTCTTTCTTGGGAACTGGCATGCCTTTAACATTCTCCATAATTATTAACATCTCACAATTATTCTCATTGGCTAATCTCAGCAGTTCTCAGCAGGTCACGGCATCTGTAATAGTACTGGACATATGTGCATATATCCATATGTATTCATATGTGTAATAAGCACATAACTGTGCATAAATACATATGAAATATTATGTTGCTGCGTGTGATAATGCTGCTGCATTTCATAGTGAATAGAGGGGCCATTTTTCCTTTTTTTTTTTACAGAGTCTCTGTGTAGGCCAGGCTGGCCTCTGATTTCAGATTTTCTTACCTTAGCCTCCTAAATTCTGAGATAACAATGGCATGCCAGCACACTGGGCTAGTCTGTGACACTTGTAACCCCTGGATTAATTGACCTTTTGCTCTCCGCAAACCCTTCTTTAACACAGAGTATTATAATTCCCAGCTGGTAGAAGATCCTCCGCCTCCATCTGCTGTAACATTGTGATTACGGGCCTCACCCACCAAACCTGGTTTATACAGTGCTGGGGATCAACCCCAGAGGTTTGCACACTCTAAGTACCAAGCTACCCCACAATCCAGTACCATGCTTCTCTTAAGTAAGCTTACTGCAATAGTAAAATGAATTTATTTAAGAAATACTTAAACACTGCAATATGCATACACACATACAGCTGTAAGCTCATGTGGAAGGTAGTCACTGAGTGGTTCTAGGGTTCCGGAGAGCATGAGACATGTATGACTCAGATTCTGAAGTCATACATCTAGAAAGTTCTGGCGCTAGGATTTGAACCCAAGTCCACCTGGGGGTGAAATCAGTTTTGTTTTCCATTTCACTTACTTATCTTTTGGGAGACAGTGATAAATAAGGAGTGAGTATGCAGCCACAGCTCCCCCCATCTCCTTTTCTTTTTAACATCCCAGCTGTAACTGTATTTTTATTTCCTTTGTAATTCCTACATAGGGAAAAGAGTAAGTCCCTCCTCTCAAGCTTACAGGACAAAGGGACAAAGAAATGAGTGTGGTAGCTACTTTCCTTAACTTGAGAACCAAATAAATACCCAGCAAGAAGCAAGCCACAGGAGCAAGTATTGGCTTTGGCTCGTTGTATGAGGTGGTAGTCCATTATTGTGGGATCGAAAGCAGAAAGGTGGCTGGCGGCCATGGTGGTTGGAGCTTGAGGCTGATTGATAGCTTGCATCTTGGTGGACCAAGAGCCAGCTCTGAGCTGTAAACCTCAAACCCTTATCCCCCAAGATCTACTTCCTTCAGAACTTTAGTGCTTTCTCACAAAGGTTCTTAGACAATCCCAGTCCCAAATCAACATCAGGATCTGAGGACCAAAGTGTTCAAACACAGGAACCCCCCCCGGGGGGGGGATGACACTTTATATTTAAACCATAGCACCAGATGTAGCTTTGTTACTGGGTTAAATAGTAAAAGGATGGTTTGTGAACTTCACTCCAAGCTTCCATTAGAGAACATACTCATAGATTATCCTGCGGGCAGGAAAGCATTTTGTCATCCACACTGCTTGAGTTAAGTTTATTTGTGACAAGGTCTTACCTAGCTCAGTTTGTCCTCAAACTTATTATGTAGCTGAGAATGCCCTTGAATTCCTGATCCTCCTGTCTCTGCCTATGGAGAGCTGGGGGATTCCAGGTGTGCATCCCCAAGTCTGGTTTATGTGGTGCTGGGGATGGAACCGACAGCTTCCTGCACACTAGAGTTTTCACCTGTCTAGGGAAACCAGAATGTGGTACTCAAGTCCTGTGTTGACCCTTCAACGGCTCTTTCTCTTGGGACGCTATTAAAACTGTATGGCTTCTGATCATAACTTTATTTCAGCCTAAAGGAATTTTGTAATCATAATTTTAATTGTTCCCAACAGACCAGCAATCTTAGTTACAAATTCCGTTTTCCCCAAAGGACAGTTGCTTCTGGGCGTAGTTTTCACATGAGGTCATCTTGCAGGGTGAGGAGTCTTCAGGCAAAGGGACCAGCAGGGCCAGCAGAGATCCCAAGACGAGGTGACCCTCAGCATTTGAGGAGTGTCTTGGAGACAGAGACACAAGACAGGGCAGGGTGGTGACAGAGGGAGGGCAGGAGATATTGGTCGTGGGCATCTCCACTGTGGCAAAGCGTTTATTCCCAAAGAGTCTGGAAGCAGCTGAAGGGCTCTGTGCAGAAGAAAGACCCGTGTACCCTGTTTTCAGTCATCTAAAGAGCAAAGCTAAAAATGAGGTGCTCTGAGTGTAAAATGTCCTTCACAGGCTCATGTGTTTGGACACTTAGTCCCAAACTGAGACACTGTTCTTGGAGATCATAGGGTCTGTAAGAGGTGTGGTCAGCATGTAGATGTGGTCTCTGGGGGTGGCCTTTGAGAGGTACAGCCTGGCCCTGTTTCCACACCAGTTCTTTGCTTACTAGTAGGCCATGATGTGGACAAGCCGTGGCCACAGGCTCTCACTGTTGTGTCTTTCTGGCCATCAGGAACAGTGTCTGTTGAAATCATGAGCCAAAATAAATCGTTCCTCCCTAAGACGGTACTCTCTTGTCTTAACACCAAGAAAAATGAGTGAATCATGGCACGGAGAGGACCAAGGCAAAGTCACTTACACGGGGTCACCTGGGCAACTATGCTGGGCAGCTAGAAGTGCTATAGAAGGGCCAGGTGTTAGTGACTGTGAGGCAAACGCTGTGGAGCTAAAGGGAAGTGGCAGCATACTCAGGCCTGGACTTGGGAGGAACTCACAGAAGACCAGACAGTGGCTGAGGGGTCACCTCCCAGCGCCCATGTCTGGTGACTCACAAGGTCCTGGAATTCCAGCACCAGGAGATCTGATACTATCTCCTGACTTCTTAGGTACCTGTACACATGCACACACACACATAACACACACACACAGGGTCTCATACATGCTAGGCAAATGCTATACCACTTTGGTACAAGCCCAGCCTATACATTTCAATGAGAGACAAATGGAAAGCCTCAGAGCACACTCTGCCCAATGGCTGTGGATCTCTAAAACTTCTCTCAGAGAGGAAGGAAAGCCCAATGGTAAACTGAGTCATGGAGCCAGAAGGAAATGTATGCTTTTAGCTTCTGATGAAGAAGTGGGTGGCAAGGCTGGGACCTGGTTTCAGTTCAGTCATGCCTAGCTAGGATTACCTCAGTTTCCCTCTTTATGACATTGGAGGGTTAGACTCAATGCTCCCCATGTTGAAAACTGAACTGAAATTCCTCTAGTGGACATAGTGTAGACAAAGATACACACACACACACACACACACACACACACACACACACACACACACACACACACAAGAGAGAGAGAGAGAGACAGACAGACAGACAGACAGAGAGAGAGACAGAGACAGAGACAGAGACAGAGAGAGAGAGAGAGCTGGAGAGTCCGAATGTCCAGTTGCCTGTGGTCTCATTTCTTTGGATGCTATGTAACTCTTTTCTATGTAGATATCTACATAACTATGGCATCTGCTCTATTTCCTTTGACTAGCCTTCATTTAGTCCAGACTAGCCTCCAACTCACCATGTAGTCAAAGATGACCTTGAATCCCTGATGCTCTTGCCTCTATGGCCCATGTTCTATGACATCACTCTCAGCTCATGCCATACTGGGAATGGAACCCAGGCTTTGTGAACGTGGGCAAGTATTTTTCCCACTGAGCCATATTCTCAGACACTGAACAACAAAGCCGGCCCTGCAGTCCGACATCGACGACTTGGTCACTAGGTAACCGTGCAGCTTCCCCAGTGACAGACTCACACCCTCCATGTTCCCCCCATTAAAGATGCTTGTTCCCACAGAAGTAGCTGCTGGGTCAAAAGTTTTGACATAACTGTGATGGCCTTTTGTGGGGATGGGTGAAACTAACTAACCCTTCCTGAAAACCCTTCCTTTGGGCTAGTTTATAAAAGAATTAATAGTTTCTTTGGTTTTCTCTGAAACTGAGCCAAGCATTGGTCACCCATGCAGATGGGGCATGAGGTAGCATCCCAGTAGTGAGTTTTATACCTGCTGGGGGTTGTCCATCACAGATGCACAGATGCCTCCATCATCAATCACCCATTACCACCTCAGGAGCTCTACTGCACCCAGCATGAAGCCACTGTTGGGAAGGCCAGGGGCCTCATCTTTGTTGCTTGACTGCTTCTCAGTTGCCATATTTTTGAGAGAATATCAGTCTAACGCCCTCTTTGCTTTGCATGGAATCATGCAAATGATGGATGCCGAAATGCACATCCCAGAGGGGGCTTTCCTTCCTTTCCTTTCTTTTTTTTTCATTTGCTCTTTCAATCTTTGCCCCCCCCCAGCATACCATAGCCTCAATTGATAGTATAATTGTATAAAAATAATGGGGAAATAGAATCTAAACAATGAACTTGATTTATTTTTTAAAATCAGGTAGGAATTAATTTTTCAAAATAATTGTCTAGGGGTGGTTTGCTTTCACATGCTGTTTAAATATGTATTTTCCCGTGCATCATGGCTTGAAGGGATGGTTTAAAATTAGTGTGTAAAATAGTCTTTGAATAAATCATAAAACCAGAACTCTGGGTAAAAAGTTTGTTGACTCTTTTTTTTTTTTTTCTGCAAAATGCCTCTTTGAAAATGAACTTCTACCATTACCAGTTACTTCTGTTGCTACGGCAAATCACTTACCCATGGAAGCTTAAGGAGGGGCTGTTTGGCCCACAGTATGAGGAATACAGCCCGTTTTGGTGGGGAAAGTGTACTAGCAAGTGCACAGGCATCTGGTCACATTGCGCCCACAGGCAAAGAAAGACAGGGAGAAATGAGTGTGGGAGTTTAGTTCTCTTTGTCCTTTCACTCAGCCCACAATCCCACTGTGTGTGAGAGCACCGCCCACGTTCAGGGTGGGTCTTATATGAGATGGCACCGCCCACGTTCAGGGTGGGTCTTTTGTATGGCAGCACTGGCTACATTCAGGGTGAATATTCCCTAAGCAGGCAAACTGCAGAAAACACCATTTATAGATATGCCCAGAGATGTGTTTCCATTGTCCCTATAAATCCCAACAAATTGACAAAAATAACTAACTACCACATCTACCTTTCTGGTAAATCTTCTTTCTTCCTCTTTACTCTGTGACCAAAATAATTTTTTTTTAAGACACAGTCATATGTATCCCAGGTTGGCCTTGAACTTACTAGGTAATTAAGAACAACCTTAAACTCCTGATCCTCTGTATCTATTTCTCTGGTCTCAGGATGACAGCCCTGTATTACCACACCTGACCTAAAATAGTTTCATCAAGAAGATAATTAAGACTTGGTTTTTAAAGCTGGGTGGTGGTGGCACACACCATTAATCCCAACACTGGGCAAGTAGAGACAGGCAGATTGAGGCCAGTGTGGTCTACAGACAGCCAAGGGCAGAGAAATGTAGAATATTATTTTAAGATGTGTTATATTTGTTTATGTCGGGGAACATTTGTTTAATGATGTGAAGATGTGTTGCATTCTTTTATGTTGCATTTGTTTATCTCTGCAAAGCTGTGTTGCTTTCCTTGTTTAAGACACCTGATTAGTCTAGATTAGTCTAATAAAGAGCTGAATGAACAATAGCAAGGCAGGAGAAAGAAGAGGCAGGGCTGGAAGGCAGAGAGGATAAATAGGAGGAGAAATCTGGAAAGAGAAGATGGAGGAGCAAGAGTGAGAGAAGGAAGGAGGACATCAGGAGTCAGGCACCAGCTACACAGCAAGCCACGGAGTAAGAAGGAAAGAACAGATAATACAGAAGTAGGGAAAGCCCAGAGGCAAAAGGTAGAAGGGGTAAGGCCTGGGCATTCGTAAGAATAAGCCTCTGTGTGATGGGAGATGTTATTCTGTAAATATGTTTCTCATACTGGTTAATGAATAAAGCACTGTTGGCCAATAGGAAAGCAAGATAGGAGACTAGGAGGAAAGAGGAAGCAGGAGGAGTCAACATGGAGAGCCTGAAAAGAGAACAGCACACTGTTCGGCTGTCTGGTAAGATGACCACGTGGAAATACTTAGATTAGTAGAAATGGGTTAATCATTAAGACAGAGTTAGCCAATAAGAAATTAGTAACTGGCCAACAAAATTATATCAAATACAGAGTCTCTGCGTGTTATTGGGGGCTGGCGTGGCGGCGGGACCAACCAGCAGGGAAAAACGTGTTCGTAACATCTGTGTGTTTATTTGAGAGTTGATAACCAACTACAGAGAAACCCTGTCTGGAAACAAACAAAAGACGTGGGTTTTAATGATTGCAACAAAGAGATGCTGTTGCAGGAAGACACTGAGTAAGCACCAGTGACCTCCACTCTCTACTTCTACTTCTATTGGCCAGGATGGGTCCTTCCCCTGGAGGGCAGGTAGCACTTGAGTGGCTTTGGCAGTAGAACTTGGCAAAGGCAGTGGACAAGAACGCACTATCTGAGGGAGTGGATGCCACTCAAGTGCCATGCACAAGCTGAGTAGCCCCTACTGGAATACTTAGGACCAAATATGTTTTGAGTTTGGATTTGGAGCCTGGGGAGATGGCCCGTGAGTAGGGTGCTTGCTGTGCAAGCATGAAGATATGGCTTCCAATGCCCAGAACCCACATAAAGAAACCACAGAACCCACAAAAAGGCCACAGAACCCACAAAAAAGCCAGATACAGTAACTTGCTCCTATGGTGCAATGACAGAATGAGACAGGAGAATCCCTGGAAACTACTGAGCCAACTAGCCTTGACAGGAGACCGTGCCTCAAACAAAGCAGAAGGTGAGGACTGACACTTGAGGTTGTCCTCTGACCTCCACACATGCCCACACTCACAAATATGATGAACACACACAATAGATTGGAACCGAGTAGTTTGCACAGACATAAATGAGGTCTCTTGGGGATGGGACCAAAGTTTAGATATGGACTTCATCTGTCCTGTACGCGTAGGCTGAACAAGCCCCAGATGATACTTAAAATGAGTTTATGTGTGAAATAAAGTTTCTAAGCTTAAAATTTTCCACTGTGGTGACACACTGGCATCCAGAAGTCTCAGACCTGGAGGATTTGGAACTTGGGAGTTTTGGGGTTAGGAACAGCCAGCTTGTTTGGATGAAAAGTCTCGTGTGGTTTTCCTCATGCCTCTGTATGTTTTTCTAAGATAGACAACATTACATTTCATGAATAAATGGGTTGCATATTTAATTTATATGACCACGTGTGAATTTGAAACATAAAATAGCACCAAATTTTAATATAGTAAATGCACCCATCTTTTTTTTTTTTTTTAACTGAGCCTTCCCTTTAAAAGTCTGAACAGCTTTATGTGTGTTCCATTACTTTGTGAGCAGAGTCATCCCCTCATCATCCCAGGCTTTACTGGTTTCTGGCAATCTTCTCTTTGTTTTTCAATCTTCAGTTTCAAAAGAACATGTCAGTCCAGCTGGGGGGTTGCCTTTGCTGGGAAAGTGCTTGCCTTGCAAATATAGGATCTCCATAGCCCATGGAGGCAGGGAAATGCCAGACATGCTGGCACAGTGGCACACACTGTTAATCCCAGTGCTCAGAAGACAGATACAGAAGGATATGGTCTACTGACAAGTTCCACGGCAGCCTGGACTGCATGATAAGAGCTCCTGTGAAAAAGACTCCCGGTGTGGTGTCCCTCATACCCCCGCACTGAAGAGGTGGAAACAGGAGGGAACAGGGTGGTCTCTGGGTTCTCTGGGTTAGCCTGTCTACCTTGAGTTTCAGATCAGTGAAAGACTCTGCCTCAAAGAGAGAAAGAGAGAGAGAGAGAGAGAGAGAGAGAGAGAGAGAGAGAGAGAGAGAGAGAGAGAGAGAGAGAGGACGAACAATGTCTGAGACATGATATCTAAGGCCCTCTGGTTTTATATTTTCACCCATGTATCCACACATACATGCAGATGAACATGTGCACAGTGTGTGTGTGTGTGTGTGTGTGTGTGTGTGTGTGTGTGTGTGTGTTGTTACAAGTACTTTTCCTGCCAGCCTGGTCCCACAGTGGCATCAGCCCCAAATAACACGAAGAGACACTGTGTTATGAATCTGTTGGCTAGTTACTAGTATTTCTTATTGGCAAGCTCTTTCTTAAATATTAACCCATCTCTATTAATCTAAGTGTTTCCACGTGGTCTTATCTTACTGGCGAGAGGGTCTAGACCTCTTCTCTCAAGTCCCTACATCCTGACTCTCCTCTTCTACATCTCCCAGAATCCTCCTTGTCTCCTAGTCCTGCCTATCTTGCCTTCCTATTTGCCAACGTGTGTGTGCGCGCACACGCGTGCGTGTGTGTGTGTGTGTGTGTGTGTGTGTGTGTGTGAGAGAGAGAGAGAGAGAGAGACTTTTAAGCAGTATTCCTTTTATGTTGTTGACTTTTCTATTTCACAGTTTATTTATTTTATACTTTTTGCTCTCTCTATATTGTATAGGGTTGTCATAGAAATTCTAGAACAACGTGGTCAGAATGATTACATTTACCTGTTTTATTTTTCACAAGTGCTTCCGAACTGTCTCTTGTCTCTTAGTTTGGTTTCTGATTTTTGTCTTCTACCTTCTACCTTATACCTCTAATCTGATGGGGCCTGCTCTCTTCATTGTGTGATTTGCTCTTTTGTTTGAGTGATTTGTTGATTGATTGTTGTGACACAGCTGTGGGGGTGTAACCAAGTCTTCCCTGTGTGGAGGCCCACAGAAGTGGTTCCATTCCATCTCCACTTAAGATCAGAGAGTTCAAGCCTGTTCCTGCTCCTTCAAGATTAAACAACAGGATGTTTGGCCAGAGCTGTGGCTCCTGGATGTCTTGACTAATAACAGAATGTTTGGCTTAGGGTGTGGTCACTCGATGTGTTGGGTATTAAGGAGGTAATTGTGTTAGTTTGTTCCTTGTGTTATGGTAAGGAAGTCTTTTGCCTCCCCCTCCCCTTTTGATTGGGGTATATAAGAACTTTGATAATAAACTTGGGGCTGATCACAACTCTAGCTTATGTTTCTTTTCTATTTCTTTCCTCAATCCTTACTCCTCCTTTCAAGCACAGATGGACAAGTCTGCTGGACCAGACATCCTGGGGCTCATGATCCTCCTGCCTCAGCCTTCCCAGGACTAGGATTACAGGTGTGAGGCACCGTGTACTTTTTTTACATTCAAAATGCTCATTATCATCGTGTGTGTGTGTGTGTGTGTGTGTGTGTGTGTGTGTGTGTGTGTGTAGTTTGTAGAATCAGTTCTCTCCTTCCAACACAGAGCTCTAAGAAGCCAGGTCATCAAGACTGGTGGCAGGGCACCTTTTACCCTCTGTGTAATTTGTATCTATGACTCAAGGCAGGTAAGAATTAACCCTTTTCACCAGGCACTGATTGTTCAATACCATAAATGAATCCATATTTTTCCTACAGGGGAGAACAAATTTGCATAAATCTCCTCTTGCACCTGGATTCCTGACCAGTTGCCTTGGTCTAGTCTGTCTTTCTGCCAGCACTTCCTCATTTTATCACCATAGCTTAGCTGACAGCATCGACGCCTGGCAAGGACCTGGTACTCACCTTCAAGATGTCCTTTGCAATCCCCTTCTTCTTCTTCAGAGAAACTATAGAATTGATGGGGAATGTCACTCTGTAGATATGTTTCTCTTATTGGTAGATGAATAAAACACTGATTGGCCAGTAGGCAGACAGGAAGTATAGGTGGGGAGAATGCTAAGGAGAGGAAAACAGAGAAAAGCCTCCAGAGGGAGACGATGCCATGTAGCTGTTGGGAAGATAGGATGTCAGATGTTCTCTGGTAAGATAAGACCATGTAGAAATACATAGATTAGTAGTGGCATAACAGAACCTCCCTAGTTATGGGTTAATAATTAAAAGAAAGCTAACCAGTAAGAAGTCTGGGCCATTGACCAAGTTGCTTATACTTAATATAAATCTCAGTGTGTTTATTTGGGCTAAACAGCTGATGGGAGATGTTATTCTGTATATATGTTTCTCATACTGGTTAATAAAGCACCGTGGCCAATAGGAAACAAGATAGGCGGGGCTAGGAGACCAAGAGGAGGAAAGAGGAAGTAGTGGGGAGGAGTCGAGATGTAGACCTGAAGGAAAGAAGACCCGGATAAGATAACCACGTGGAAATACTTAGATAAGTAGAAATGGGTTAATAATTAAAGCAGAGCTAGCCCATTAACAATGATAGTCATTGGCCAACAGGATTGTATCAAATACAGAGTCTCAGAGTGTTACTTGGGGCTGCTGCGGCTGTGGGCCCAGACTGGCGGGCTGGCGGGCTGGAGGAAACATACATGCTACAGATTGGTGCCAAACCTGCCATAACAAACAGCTGTGGGAAAGAAACTGTCTACGTAGCACAACTTACCACTGTCAAAATTTCCCTTTTCAGCAAGATGGCACAGCTGATAAAAGCACTTGCCACCAGACCAGACCTGGCAACTGGGGACCCACATGCTGGGGCAGGGAGAGAGCTAATTCCAGAAAGTTGTCCTCTGACCTCTACATATGAGCTTTGGCACGTGTGCTCCCAGGAAAAATAAATTCATTAAACAAATAGATAAAACCAAAAATTCCTCTTTGCCCCTTCCTATGTCCCCCCCCCCTTCTGCCTTTGGTGGAAGACACAAGGGTCTGGGACAGCATCCCTGAATCCAAGAGGGAGAAAAGGCTTCTGCATGGTAGAGGAAGGAGCCCATCCTGGCCTCAGATGCTGCAGGTCCAGCTGGTATGGGGTGTCTGGATGAGGCGCTGCCCAGCTCCGAGTAAGCACTTGCCTGTCTTCAGCCTGTTGGAGGATGAAAGCTCTTCGTTATTCACCAAGTGCAGGCAGGGCAGACACAGTTTGTGTGCAACTAACAGGGAGCTGGGCAGCAAGGAGGGTGAGTTGTTGGTAAAGGAATAAGATGCCCACGTCGTCACCGCTGTAAATATATGAGGAGAGGATTGGTGTTGGAACAAGTCGGATAAGCCAGGAGGGCTTCATGGGCATGCCCACTGTTCCAATTGCAGAACCTACAGCCCAAAGGGACCCTGGACGTGGGCTGATTGCCAGATTGCAACCCTTGGCAGTTTTGTCTTTATGTCTGCATTTCATGAGCCCAGTCCAGTGGGATAGTGGAGCATGAATAAGGACTTGGAGCTCAGGAGTGGCCCACTGTGAGATGGCCTCCCCATCTCCCTGGGATGGAGGTTAAAGCTCCATCCTACTGCTGGACCTGCCTGGCTTCACTGACAGCAGCAATCATTTCTCTGCCACCCTCTGCCCAAAGCTCACCCTGTGCATCTGGCATTCAGGTACCTGGTGCATAGGGCCTCACAGGCTGAAACCATGCTGTGGGTTGACAAGTGGGCTGGAAAAGAGGAGACTCTTGGCTTCATTTTTTTGCTTGGCAGGGGCACCATTAGGGGACAATGACAGAAGAGAGGACAGATAGCAGAGAGACCACACTCCTCTGAACCATAGTCTGAAACCCTGGGTACCTCTGAGACTCTGCACCCGCTTTCCATGCAAAGGAAGAGCCTGTGACAAATCCAGAGAGAGGGGAGGAGGGCACTCTCCATTTTATGTTTGCAACAAGAATCCCAAGGTCCTGTTTCGTACTAGGCTCTCAAACTATTCAGACAGCCTGGAAGAAACTTAGTTTTAAATGTAGATGGATAGAATGATGAATAAGTGGATATATAGATTGATAGATGCATATATAGATGTTTGTAAGTATGGATGGATAGATAGATAGATAGATAGATAGATAGATAGATAGATAGATAGATATGTGGTTGAATAATTGGGTGGATGGATACACAGATACATAGATGGGTGGGTAAGTAGATGGATATGTAGATGAATGAATGGATGGACACACATCAACATAAATCATAAATGGATAGATGATAGATAGACAGACAAATGGATGAATACACACACACATGGGTGGATTGATGGCTGGCTGGTATATAAATGGATGGATTCACAGATAAATAGATATATGGATAGATAGATAATACATGGGTGGATGGATAGATAGACGTGTAGATAAATTGATGCATGGATGAGGGGTGGAAGAAAGAATGATTAAATGTATGAATAAATTAATAGGTAAAATGATAATAATTGGATGGATAGACAGATTCAAAGACATACAGATAGATAGATGGATGGATAAATAAATATACGGATGGACAAGCATAGACTGATAAATGAGTAGATAACTGAAGTGTGTACAGGTGTCTGTATGTCTTATGTATGCGGATCTGTCTATCCAGAGCAGGAAAGCAGTGACGTCAGGCCACCACAGACTTCCTCACGGGCAGGTCTTGTCTTCCAAAGCCATTTTCCTTTCAAAGGATCAGAAGCGTTTAGTTCCAGTGCTGTGGCGAGGAGGAGGAAGGGAATGTCAGAAATGGACAGGAAGGAAGGAACTGCTCAGAGAATGACAGGGCTGTGCCAAGGGGTCACAGAAGCCATCATGAAGATGTTCTCTGGCACACGGGGCCAACAAGCCAGACATTTAAAAAGTAGTACAGTTGGGTTGGAGAGACAGCTCAGCAGTTATGAACACCTGGTGCTCTTACACAGGTTGGGTTTAATTTCTAGAAGCCACGTCAGGCTTCTCACGGCCACTTGTATATCGAGTCCCAAGGGATCTGATGCTCTCTTCTGGCCTCTGCAGGCCCTGCACACACATGGTACACATATAGATCAAGTAGGCACACACACGTAAAATAAATAAGTCTTTAAAAATGAGTATAGTACGGGTTTCTAGCCGTCAGCTAGAAGTATCAATGAGGTTGCTAATTGGAACTGGCTGGGGAGGCGGAGGCCCACTAGCCTCAAAGCCTCCACCCACAGAAGCCTTATTAACTACCAAGCAAGGAGGTAACTTGATCACGGGGAAGCCTGGCAGACACCACCTTCAATTAGGATCAGAGTCAATGTCACTCTGAAGGGGACAAATTAAAAACACGTGCCAAGAGGAGCCCACTGCAGACTCCGTAGTGTTCTTACCGAAGATTCCTGCCATAACCTAATCCCAAGAGAATGTCAGGTCATCTAAACAGGGATATGCCACAGACTCGGGGCCTCTCAGAATCTCAGCCACACACCAGCATGCCCAGAGTCATACATACACATGTTCCACATGTATTTTCCTCTTTAAACAAACATTTTATATGTGAATATGTTTTGTGTGTATGTATGTGTGATGACTCACACCTGTAATCTCTCAGCGCTCAGCGGAGGCAGGATGGCTAGAAGTGCCAGGGCAGCCTGGGCTACAGAGTGAGACATTGTCTCAAAACAAACAAACAAACAAAAAAAAAATAGGGGAAAAAATTGGAATGGGGCTGGAGAGATGACTCGGTAGTTAAGGACATCTGTTGTTCTTGCAAAGTCTGGGGTGTGGTTTTAAGTACCCACATGATGGCTCACAACTATTTGTAACTACAGCTCCAAGGATCCAGCTCCCTCTTTAGTCCATGCAGATGCTATGCATACATACACGAAGCCAATGCACTCACTAAATAAATAAATAAACAAGCAAGTAATCAAACAAACAAACAATCTTAAAAAAAAAAAAAAAAAAAGACACCCTCACTGAAATAGGGCTGATGAAATGATGTCTCCGCAGGTAAAAGTGCTTGCCTCCAAACCTGATGGTCCAAGTTCGAGTTCTGGGAAAGGTAGAAAGGCAGAACCAAAGCCAAGTCCTAAAAGTTGTTCTTTGGCCTCCATAGGTGCGTGCTAGAGAGCATGAGCGCACTCACACGTGCGCACACACTGAGAGAGAAAGAGAGAGAGAGAGAGGCATACACAGGCACACACATGCAATACATGTTAAGAAAATAATTTAATAAAACACTGAAGTTTCCTTTTAAAAATGCAAGCTTTTTCATGTCTCTAAACGTGTAATTCTTTCAGACATTTTTTCTGGATATACACGAGATCATGTGTGCACCTGTGTTCTCTTTGAAATACACAAGCACTGTCACTCATACCACCATTCACTAATTTCTATAGATTACCTCCCCAGGCCTGCCCCAGCATAGGGGTTTCCTTTGCACTGCAGCATGTGGGTTTGGGGCATCTGGCCACATCCATTGGATGGCCATGCATCTTGTTTCCCGTTTGGGCTGCAACGGTGACCGTCTTGTGCATGGGTTCTCCGAGTCCCCAGAAGGATGTGGAAAGTAGAACTAGTGGGTTGTATTTTATTTGTTTTGCTCACGGTGTTAGGGATGGAACCCAGGACCTCCTGCATGCTAGCTGCTGCTGAACCACAGCCCCACCCATACATTACGTTGTGAGACAGTATTTTCTAATTTCCTGGTTAGTGGCCCTCAATGATTTGCACTTACAAGGAATATTGACATATTATGAGAGAATTCACAGTGTACAAAACTCAATATCCTGATGACTCAGTGATTAGTGAGGCTGAGATCAGCTCTGCTCAATCTCCTTCCCACTTAGTGATGCTCAGTACTCAATACCTAAACACAGCCTTTCCCCCCAAAATCTGCTGCAGATAGACATGGCTGTTATGAAATCCCAGTCAACGGGATTTTTAGCAGAGGTGACATGTTCAACTTCTGCACAGACCCTTTAAGCAAAGGCTATCTCCTTCTGGCTAGAAGAGAGACGTGATGGCTGGAGTTACAGCAGCCATCCTAGACTACACAGTAAAAATTCTTTTTGAGAATGACATTGTAATACAACATGAGGACCCAGGATACAGATGGTTGCGAGGCCTCAAAACAAGTAAGTGTCTACTGTTTTTTCAGACTTGGATGTAAGAGAAGCATAAACTATCACAGGAAAGTCACTTTTCAAAAAATGTCACACTGTCACGGCAGCCGAACGGAGATACTAAGTGGCAAGAGTGGTCACTGAGTGTTGAGAGACAAGGCTAGCAAGTGGCAGTAGTCCTTTACGTTGGGAAGATGATGAAGATTTCTAAGGAGTAGCTTCCTGTCTCACAGACTGTGGTGGTTTGAGTATGAATGCCCCCCCTCCCCAGACTCTTGGCACATAAGGAGTGAAATGGCACTATTAGGAGATGTGGCCTAGTTAGAGGAAGTTTGTCACTGTGGAGGCGGGCTTTGAGGTCTTATAAGCTCAAATCTGGCCAGTGTGATACAGTTCACTTCCTGTTACCTTTGGATCTATATGTAGAACTCTCAGCTACCCCTCTGCCACTATGCCTGCCTGTGCACTGCCATGCTTCCTGCCACGATGATAATGAGCTGAACCTCTGAATGGAAGCCAGCTTCACTGAAATGTTTTTCCTTATAAGAGTGTCCATGGTCATGGGCCTCTTCACAGTAATAGAAAGCATAGCTAACCACAGTGCTATTGCAGGACCACTGTTTCTCTATTGAGGGTGTGATGCTAGTCTTGGTTGTCAACTTGACACCGCTAGGAAGAGGGAACCTTGGTTGAGGAATTGACTCCATCCGTTTGGCCTGTGGCCATGTCCGGGAGACATTTTCTTGATTGCTGACTAATGTGGGAGGTCCTAGTCCACCATGGGCGGAGTCATCCCTGGGCATGTGAGCCTGGGCTGCATTTCAAACAAGCCAGAGGAAGCACGCCTGTGAAGGTGTTCCTCCGTGGTATTCGCCTAGGTCCCTGCCTCCCGGTGCCAGCTTGAGTTCCTGCCTTGGCTTCTCTGGAAGACTGATGGTGACCTATAGGCCAAATAAACCCTTTCCTCCCCAAGTTGCTTTTGGCTAGCATTTTCTCATAGCCACTGAAAACAAATCTGGGCAGAGAGGTGGACAGGGGCTTCTGTCCTGCTCACAGAACCATCAGGGACAAAAAAAAGCTTTCAAAACCAACTGGGATTTTGGACAGGCTCATTCATCCTCTCTCAAGCCCAGTATTTGATGAGATTTCTCCATTTTTTGAAAAATTAAGTGACTCTGTACTTTAAATTTTTTTCCCATACCATTGCGACATGAAAAGAACCTTCCTGTGTGTGCTGCGAATTCCTCCATGGCAGTAGCCCAAGGAGGGGGCAGGCGGGATGGAGGTTCTGTGACTTGTTCTAGTTCCTGCTGAACTGTCCCATCTGCCTGTGAGTGGTGACATCCCCACAATCTGTTGTACACATTGAGGCTTGGGTTTTTGTTCTTTTAGGTTTCAATTTCAAATCTGCTGTTGTGTTTGTAAATAACTAACTACATCTCCCATGAGAGGCTATGGAAATGTCAAGTGTGCAAGGGTGAGGACTGAGTTCAGCTCCCTGCATGCTTGTAAAGTATGTGTACACACCCATGCATGTGCACAAGGGCCAGGGGAGGACATGTAGGGGGAGGACATGTAGCGTCTTCCTCTATGGTCGTTCTTAGTCCCTAAGACAGAGTCTTCTACTTAACCTAGAGACATGTGGCAGCCAGCAAACCTCCAGAATCCTCTTATCTCTACCCTCCACAATATTGGGGTTACAAGCTCACTCTGACATGCCAGGGATTTGAACTCAGGTCCTCTGGCTTGTGCAGCAAGTACTCTTACCCACTGAGCCACCACATCAGGCCTTGACCCCAAAATTTGTGCTAATTTTTTTCAGTTGAGAAAAAATGTTCCTCCACTGTTCCTATGTATGTTCCTATGCTGGAGCTATGGAGGTTCCTGTGTATGTGTTAGGGGCCCATTTCCTTGTCTTTATATCTGTCCATATGTGTCCATCTCTGCCCTTCCACAGCTGTTCAGTTTTTCAATGTCAACTTTCAAGGTACGTGAAACACTCCTCAGAAGGTTCGGCAGATTACAGGAGGAACTTTAGTTACCTGGGGGAAGAGCTCTCAAGGCCACAGGGACATCTGTTTTGTCATCCTGCCCAGGGGCCCAGGCCAGAACACTCCTGGAGCTTGGCTGAGATAGGGTGTGTCCAATACCTGAGAACACGCAGTCAGATAGCAGATGGCTCTAGGCAGGGCAGCTCACAGACTGTTGCTCATCCTTTACTGTACCAGAGGCTGGATGCGCACGATACCGAGGATAGGTCTATGAACCCTGGCTTAGGCAGGGATGACACCTGTCTACTTGGCTGAGAACAACCCTCTTTTGTGCTATGCCACACCTCTATACCTCTCCCGTGAATGCCGACCTCCTCGGGTCTGTAGACCTCTGACTTGAAGCACCCCTGTGTCCTCCTCAGGTACTCGGAATGTCTTTAAGAGTGCAGGACTGCTCACTGAATGGGGTGATTGCTCAGCAAGTTGGGGACATCGAGTTGTGTCCTAAGCAGTCCCCTCTGTAGCACACCCCCCAGCTAGTGGGTGCTATTGATTAGCAAAGACATTTCTTTGTGGCTAAAAGCAAGAGAAAAGAATGCAAATGAAGACAAGATGGTAGAAATCTTGGGATTCTGTCCAGAGAAAATGAAAAGGTTTCATGCCTTTGAAAGAAGAGTCAAGGAGGACACAAAATTCTTGAGGGTTAATGTTAGAAAGCCAGCCTTCACCGCCTGCTGTGGAATGCCTGCTGGAACTTATATTGCTTGGTTTACTATCAGTATAACAAAGCTCCAAGGCAATTTGAATGTACTCTGAATGTAATTGACTCCTATAGGACCATAGGGAGTGATATTATTGGGAGGTGTGGCCTTGTTGGAGGAAGTGTGTCACTGTGGAGGTGGCCTTTGAGGTCTCATGTATGCTCAAGCGATACCCAGTGTCTCAGACCACTTCTTGTTGCCTGTGGGATCCAGATGTAGCTCCTTCTCCATCCTCAGCTCCTTATCCAACACCACATCTACCTGCATGCCACCATGTCCCACCATGATGAAAATGAACTAAACCTCTGAATTGTAAGCTAGCCCCAACTAAATGTTTTCCTTTATAAGAGTTGCCATGGTCTCGTCGCAGCAATAGAAACCCCAAGACAGCAATTAACTAACAAAAAGAAAAGGTTTATTTTAGTTCGTTGTTCTAGATATTCTAATCGGTATACTTTCGAGACCACTGGAGAATACATTACAACAGGAGTGTATGGTGAAGCAAACTGCTCACCTTATAATCCAAGAAGCAGATGGGAAGTGGGGCTCATATTATGGGACATAAGCCCCTTTGAGGATGGCCCCTCATAAGCTAACGACCTATCTGGCCCCATCTAGTAAGGGCTACCAAATTTCAATAACTCACTAATTTACCATAATTTCAAATGGAAAAATTGTAAAACATATTGTGTTTTTCCCCCCAAACGATTTCTTAAAATAAAACTAATACATTAAAAGCTGCCTTGGTCCATGTGTTCTGTTATCTCTAAATGCTGGAGACTGGGTCTTTTATAAAGAAGAGAACTTTCTCCTCACTGTTTAGAGGCTGAGGAGTTAGTTCACAGCCACAGCCAGCAGGTTCAGAGTCTGTTGAGGACTGCTCTCTTTGGTCAAGATGGCGCCTCACTATTGCATCCTATGGTATCCTCGTGGGGCAAAAGGCAGAGGCAAGAAAACCTATTTGCAAATGCCCTTGGCCTTGATTCCACTTGATAATCACCTTTTAATATTCCTTTAGTGTCAATACAAAGATCATTTGGTCAGGAAATATTCAAACCCTATCAAGTGTCTCCAATAAAGATCAGACTAGCATGTGAACATGGAACGTTTATTAATTAGTTAACTAACAAAACTCACAGCCTTCTGATCAGTGAATGGCCACTGAAGTTGTAACAGACTGTTGTTTGCATGTTGCAGCCTAGCCTCACATCCAAATGTGACCCCATCTTCTCTCGCTGGCAGTAATGATGCTATTTTTCCTTCCTGCTGTTTTGAGAGGAATACTGAATCAAGTTTAGGGGCAACCAGCATCAATGCATGTGCCTTGTGCGGTGCAGTTGGGTGTCTGTCAGAAGTGGAGCTCTCTGTTGGCTGCTCACTGGAGAGCTGTCTAAATGAAGTATAATTCGTGGGTTATGGAAAATATGAACCCCACTCCACCCACCCTCTGTGAGTGCAAATTACAGTGCCCATGTACAGGTCACAAGACAGCCTCAGGTAGTGGCCTTCCCCTCCACCATATCTGAAACAGCCTCTCCTGGTTTTGCCGTGTTCCCTGAGGTTGGCTAGACCCTGAGTGTCCAGAGATTTTTCTTTCCTGCCCCCAATTTCATATAGGACCACTGGATTTACAGATGTGAGCTCCCATGTTTGGTTTTATGTGGGTTTTGAGGATCCAAATTCAGGCCCTCACACTTGTCCATCAGGCACTTTTCCATGGGGCATCTCCCCATGCCTTTTTTTTCCTGGTGTGGGAATATTTGTGAGTCCCAATGTCTGTAACAAGCCCCCTTGTCCCATGCTGCAGTCTGTTGCCACATCTGTAAGAACCCCTGGGTCACCTCCCTTCATTAGTAGCAGTCAAAGGTCTGATTTTCCAAGCAGTTTGGTTTGTGGTTGTCTTCCACACGTGAAAGGCTTTGAAATGACTAATTTTCAGTTTTGATGCTGTACAGATTTTGGAGGTGTGGGAAATCCTTCACATCCTCACAATTCCCACAGGGGAAGGAGGTGACACAGGAGCATCTTTGTACACTTGCTTTTAAATCAGAGAAACCGAGATGTAACTGATCACATTTTCCTGTTTGCATTGGCAGCCAGGAAGCTCACATTAAATTCTCAGTTCACCACTCGCAAGTGCCCAAACCCAGTTCACATTCTGTGTGCAAGCCTCATCCTTGACTTTCTTTCCTTCCCAGGGTCGCCCTGTAACCTTGTTTTCTTTATTCTATCACCATTCCATTACGACTGCCTTGAATCCTTTTTGACAAGAACTAAAGTCTATGAAAACATTGAAAAGTGGAGGACGGTCTGCACAGATGACGTCTTGTGGGTAGGAAAGAAATGGTGTGGAAATAAGGAATTATTTTGCATTGAAAGTACACGTGTGTGTTGGAGGATGAGTATGTATATAGGATATGAAGTGTATACATGTGTGTGTTGCACATGTGTAAGATATGTATGATGTAGGATACTGGATGCACATGTGTGTGTAGGATGTGTACATTGTGGGATATGGAGTACACACATGTGTAGGATGTGTATATTATGGGATATTGAATGCACACGTGTGTGTAGGATGTGTACACTGTGTGATATTGAATGCACACATGTGCGTAGGATGTGTATGGTGTGGGATACTGAGTGCACATGTGTGTATGATGTGTACATTGTGGGATGTGGAGTGCACACATGTGTGTAGGATGTGTATGGTATGGGATATGGAATGCACATGTGTATAGGATGTATATGTGTGTAGCATATGGTGTGGAATTCATGGTTTTCAAAGTTCTTCTGTTCTCCTACGTATATTGCCTGGGAAGATGAGGGAACATTGCTTCAAGGTGGATGTGTAAGGCGCCAATTCCTGAAGAACCTTCCCGATGGTCTGGCACTCTATTAAAAACTGAGGCCAATGGCTCAAGGGATGACTTCCAGTGCTAGCTTCTCAAAGACTAGTTTTCCCACTCTGCTGATTGTAGAAATGACCCAGGAAGCTTTGGGAAGTGCTAGTCCCCAGCCCTGTCCCCAAGATGCTGGAGACACTAATGGACACCAGCCTGAGATCCAAGGACTGCTGCCCTGGAAGAAGAAAGGAAGGTAGTAAACACCTGCCTCCCACCTACATCTCAGGGCTGCTGAGGCTGCAGGAGGTAATGGACCAGTTCTGGTGTCAGAGTCAACATTAATTCTCACTGAGTTATGAGATGTCCAAGACTTCCTCACAGTCCACAGGGAAAGGAACATTTCATATCCCGGTCCTCTGTGTGTGTGTTTTATATGTGTGTGTATATAGTATGTGTGTGTATTTATATAATACATATGTGTGTATATCATATGTGTATATAGTATTTGTGTATATTGTGTATGTGTATGCATGTATATATGTTTACATAGTGTATCTGTATATATATCACTATGGGCACGCATGCATGAGTGTATAGTATGTGTATATATCATTTATATATTCATTGTGTATGTGCATATGTATATATGTGTTTATATAGTATATGTATATAGAATGTGTGTGCATGTGTTTACACAGTATATGTATACATGTGGATATGTATATGTGTGTAAAAATGTGTGTATATAGATGTATCTATACACAATATATATGTATATGCATGCATGTGTATGAATATGTATATATAGTATATATGTATACAATATATGTATGTATATATAGCACATGTTTATGTGTGTATATGGTATATGTGCATGTGTATATATATATATATAGCATATGTGTGTATATTGTAGCACTTGAGCATATGCAAGTGATTGGTAAAATGGCATAATGTTTGCATAGAGTCTCTGCATCGCCTCATGCACTGTGAACTCTAGATTATTTGGACACCTAATGTGATCAGAGGTGATTAAAATACTTGCTGTGCCGTATTTCTTGGGAAATAATTACAAGAAAAAGTGTCTAAGATGAGGCTGGATCTGGTGTATGTGTGAGTGTATGTATGCCAGAGTTCAATGTCGAGGGACACATTCACTCACACTCTGCCTTGGTTTTCTTTAATCTCCCTGAACCTGGAGCTTGTTGGATAGGCTGGCTGGCTGGTGAGCCTCAGGTCCTCCTGTCTCTGCCTCCCCAGCTCTGGGATTACAGACATGAGCCACCCATGGTACCCAACTATTTATGTGGATGCTGAGGATGCAAACTCAAGTCCTGATGCTTGCAGGGAAAACACTTTACCAGCTGAGCCACACACACCCAGCCCTTTATTCTGGGTCTGTTTGTTGTTTAGAAGAAAAAGGTGAGCTTTGGGGGCAAGACAAAGCCCTGTTAAGGGACACTGAGACTCTCAAGTGAGAGCTGCTTTCTGAGATGACCCCAAGAGGAACAAAATGCCCAGAGCGGTAGGTAATATGTGGAGCATGGCTGGTGGCAGACACAGCCTTGGTGGGAAGTGTCTTAGCAGTGTCACAGGGACAATTCAAAGTAAGCCTCAGATCTCTGAGCGCTAGACGAGAAAAGCCAAGACCAAGGACAGATTTCCCTTGTGTTTCTAAAGGGCAGAAGGGTCGATGTGACGCCTAGAGATGCCTGGTCCATCCTCACCAAGTGGGGACACCCATGCCAGCTGGAGGTGTTTGCTCTGCTATCATGTCTTTGAGGGGAAAAAAGAAAGATAGGGCTGGAGATGGGGCCAGGAATGCCACAGCCTGACCCATCTACAGTTGGGGACCCCCTATCTAGCAAGGGTATATAATTACCGTAAACACAAAAGTAGATATACAGGTGGTTATTCATTTAAATTAAGAACAGGATTCGCAACTGGTTCTGATTTCATTTTATTTTCACTTTTGTGCATGAGTGTTCTACCTGCATGAATGTCTGTGTACCACGTGGAATTCAGAAAACAGTACTAAATCTCCAGGAACTGGAATTAGGACAGTTGTGAGCTACCATGTGAGTGCTGGGAACCGAACCAGCGTCCTCTGCAAGAGCAACAAGTGCTCTCTCCAGCCCCTACTTTTATTTGTATCTATCTGTATGTGTGTGGATGGGAGGAGTGGGTGGGGGAAGTCATGCATGTGAGTGCAGTGCCTACAGCGGCCAGAAGAGGGCATTCGGCGCTCTAGAGTTTGCAGTACTGAGTGGTCTTTGGAACTAGAGGGAGTCAAGAGTTCAGTCAGCTAGCTGCTCTTAACAGCTAGAGGCCAAAAGAAGCTGATGTTTGTAAACCTGGAACAGATCCCCCACCACTGGAGTCCAGTTGGAGCCCATTTCTAGTTTCCCATCAGGGCCTCTGATAAGGGGCCCAGAGACTGACAGATTTGGTTGCTAAGGGGAGCAAAGCCTGGCTTGCTGGAGACACCCACGGCCCCAGCAGTGGTAGTAGTCCGCTGAGGCCCGCTAAGCTCCATAGGGAGATGCTGAGACAGGGAAGATGGCTCAGTCAATAAAGTGCCATACAAGCATGAGGGCCTGAGTTCAAATCCCCACCACCTATATAAAAAGGCAGGCATGGCAGTCGGTGCCTATAATGCAGTGCCTGAGAGCCAGAGGCAGGAGGATCCCAGGGGCTTGCTGGTCAGCCACTCTGGCTGATTGAAGAGAGAGAGAGAGAGAGAGAGAGAGAGAGAGAGAGAGAGAGAGAGAGAGAGAGAGAGAGAGAGAGAGAGAGAGAGAGAGAGAGAGAGAGACCCTGCTTAAAAGGGGGGGAGGAGAAAGAAGGTAGAGAGCAATTCGCGAAGATAACACACACATTTTCCTGAAACTGAGGTGACACCTCCTCAGAGATGTCTACCAGGATTTCTCTGGTGCCCTATCCCCCTAAAGCCCCCCTTTCCCCCCCCTCTCCTTAGTATTTACAACTTTCTCCAACTGCCTTCTTTTTCCTGGATTCTTTGTTCATGATCCCTCTCTTGGCGTTAATGGAAAGTTCTAGGACAACAGAACGAGTTGGTCTTGTTCTAGTCGAGTGTCTGACCCGTCACGGGTAATGAAGTGGAGTGGATGGACCTATGGATGGATGGATAGATAATGGGTGGGTGGATGATGGATGGATGAATGCATGCACGCAGTCCCTGTCTGCGCTGCTGCCTCTCTGGGGCCGCGCCTGGCCGCGGTGAGGACGCTGCGGGGCCGGGAGGCGGCGTGGGCGTCGCCGCGGGGAGGAGGCCGGCGCGTCCCTCCTCCGGGAGCGCAGCGGAGGCAGCGAGAGCAGCGCGCACTGCAGGGCCGAGTCCCCGCCCGGAGCCAGCGCCGCGCCTCGCGGCCCCCACGCACGGCGCGGCCCGGCGGGGGCGCAGGAGACCCACGGTCGGGACAGGGGGCCGATCTCCAGCACAAGCGGCCGCCGCAACCCCGCGATAGTCGCTCCGCGTGCCGTCACCCGGCCTGGCCCGCTCGGGACGCCTCTGCATTGCGCGGGTGAGTACCGCGCTAGGGGACTGAGGGCGGGATCGCGGATCCCGGGGATCCCGCAGACAAGAACAGAGTCGAGGCCGGGCCGCCGCAAGCAGATCTCCTCTCGGGATCCCACTGGATCTCTGGGCCTCAGTTTCCCCGCGTGTTTCAGGTGAGTGGGGTGCGGGGCGCAGTGACTGAAGTTGGCAACTCCCGCGCGCGGGACAAGTGCAGGACGCGGCCGTGTCTCTGGGTTTGGTTAGATGCCTGGCCTCGGAGGAGGCTCATCGTGAATCTCGGATCCCACCCAAAAGGAACCCAGGGTTAAGCTGATGCCCGGGGCCTGGGTGATGGGGTGACTAAGGAGCAGGGCAACCCGCTGTAACTCGGGGCGGGTGGCCCAGGGTCCTTCACGCCGATTTTCTTTTGAAAAGTCTTTATGATCCTGCAGCCAGTAGTGGTCCAGCTTAGGGCGCTGAAGTTGGAGCCGAAACTTACTACTTTCCATCAGAACACTTAGACTGGGTTTCGTTCTAAGGGGAGAGCGCGCAGTGTGGAGTTATTTTAACCCAGGCAGCTGTGGACTGGCCCTAGCTGCTTCAGTGTTTTTCAAATAGCTCTCAAGCTCAAGGAGTACCAGGGAAGTGTGACTAGGGGAAGTATCCCACCGCTAAAGCCTCAATGTGCTTTGCTCAGCAGTTAAAAGCGAGCCTTTCTTAAAAGGTTCATCCTGCCCCAAAGCCATCCAGGGCTCACATTTGACAGCCCTTGTTCATTACGCTACCGGTTGTCCTTTCTCTCCCTACTCCCCCCCACCATCGAAATGCTACACAACCTTTAACGACTTAAAAAATAAAAAACACAACACGAGGTACACAAGTCCCCCTCACCAAGGAAATTGTAACTAGGGACAGTGGTTTTATTTGGAGCCGAGACTATTAATTCCACAGGCCCTTGATGCTCTGATGAAATTTCTATTACCAGAGTATGGGTCAGCAGACACATTATACCACCGCGATGTGTTAGACCCCAACACACACAAACTTCCAAGTAATCCTGTCCAAGTTATTCCGCAGTTTTACTCAAGAAATGCCCACCACTTCCCACTTCCCTCCAGCATAAGATCCCCTCAAGCCTAATATTTCCTTGTCTTTAGACATCTACAGATTGGGGAAATTAACAGGTTAATTATGTAAGAAATAATAATGTTTTGAATCTTGTTTGTGGCTGAGCATAATATTGAATGTGTATTTGAAACTCAGAATTTTGCAGCTATAGAAAAACCAGTGTGGATAGATCTGAAGAAACTGTGTGTGTGTGTGTGTGTGTGTGTGTGTGTGTGTGTGTGTGTGTGAGTCATTTTTAGGTTCCTGTGCTCCTTTTTATCTTCGTTCAAAACTTGATAAACTGTTTTATCTTAAAATAATTGGTATTTTTCTTCCTGTGTCTCAACGAGCTGGTATAGTACTCTGCCTGTGTGTATAAAAATAACCCACAAACACATAAGTTGGTTTCCTAGTATCAGATAACTAAACAATATGAAGGAAAAATGAAAAGATTTGTGCTTGATATATGTGTGTGTGTGTGCATGTATGTATGTATGTATCTTACAGCTGTTTTAATGTCCTAAGTTCTAGCATCTTTTCATGACTTTTGTGTTGGGTTAAACACCTCATAAAGAGATGTGATTTGTTGACCTGTTAATAGGATTACCACTTGGGATGGGGGAACCACCCGTATAATACACTGCTTCCAAAACACCCCACTGCCTTAAATCGTAGGAAGTTTCAAGTCTCATTCCAGATAGATGTATGGATAAAATGCTGGCTGCCATGGGTAGAGTGGAAAATCCAGCAGTAAAATGGGTCTGTGGTATGGCTGGGCACTTTCAGAATTGGGTTGAATACGTTGTGGAGATGCTGGCAGTTTGCAAAAATGTATACACAGTCCAGGCACGTCCACTTAAGATGTCTTTTTGTTCTGCCAAGACATGATGACTCCATCCCTGACAAAGAAGAAAGCTTTTCCTTATTTTTCAGCTATTTCCCAAAGATATCTTATGCAGGGTGCTGGAGACCAGAACTAAGCTGCTATCCAGCTGTCACCAGCTCAAGACAAGCTCAGGGCAAGAACTGTTTCTCTGTCTCACGTCCCCACACCCCACACCCCTGCAACACACACAGAAGATGTGTGCTGGGTGTCCTCAGCTGCAGAGCCCCCTTTGAAACTCATTAAGCCAGCAATAAACTTCTTGTGTAGTTAAAGCACAGGCTATCGCTGAGCGTGAGTGGGGTTCCGGGAGACCCACAGCAAATGTATTTCTGGCTACAGAGACAGCCAATGGGTGTCAGAAAAAAGGGGGGGAGGGGAGAGGTCTTGCTCAGCTGGACCAGCTGCTGAAGCCCCTGCATCTAAGAGAATGGATGGGAGCAGGAGCCGGGGATAGTCCTTGCTGGGCAGGCCTTCTGCCCATGAAGGGTGCTCGGGGCATATGGGAAAGGCTAGCTCTCGGGCAGTGTCCACAGACCTTAGGTGTGCGTTGTGTGCACTCAAAGGCTGGGAGAAAGGGCCTGCTTCCTGTCACATGGCCAGAGATATTTACCTGCCTCTCACCTGGGCACAAAATACAAAGGAAGACTGTGGGGGCTGACAGAAATTCCTTAAAGGGAAGAATTGCCTTCCCCGAGACCTCTGAGAGGGGAGGTTTGCTTAGTTCTGTGGCTCTCCTGGTCTTGGGGTTTCAGGCAGAGGGGCTGAGAGTCATTCCCAGACGCCACACTTTCCGCCTGTCACCAAGACTGGGTTCTGCTGTGGGCAGGAAACATTTTTCTCGCTATTTGTTCTGAGTAAGGAGTTGGAGGCGTTTGCCCAGAAGGAATCCTTTACAGAGGCTTAACCCGGGAGCTGAGAAAACATGGCCTGTTGACAGAACGCACATACTCTCTCTCATTCCTCGCTCCCTGGCAACACTCTTCCTGATTCCAGAATCGCAGTTTGTGTGAGCACCTCACTTCCCCCTCAGCATCTGAGGCCATGCGTGAGTCCCAGACACCACACACACACACACACACACACACACCACTTCTGGTAGAAAAACTATCTGTGGAGCGTCTGCTGGTGACAGTACTCTAGTTTTGCTATTTGACTGGTGTTTGCCTAACACCTTCTAATCTAAGGAGGGAAAACCCTCTATCGGGGTCTAATACTTGAAGTGACAACTGGTGGCTGAAGACCCACTTGCCTCACCATAATTGGCCCACAGGAGCTTATTCTGTGGAGCTTGTGATTCCGGGTAGGAAAGTACCTGCCCCATGTACCCAGAAGCTGCACATTTTTACGTGTGTGTTGCCCCTTTTCTTCCCCCTGGCTTTCACGGTAGTGAATGCCGATGCTGTTTTTCTCACTTACGGAACACACTTAAGATTCACTTATGGAAACACAGATTGTTAAAAACAAACAAGCAACCAAACAAAACAGCCACCACACATCCAGGACTTGAACGCAGAGGACAACAGTCAACTCATCCCATCTCCTTAGGGTAGCTCGTCACGGCAGTCCTTTGGGGGTAATTATTAATAGCCCAGCCTTGTTAAGGAGGAAACCGAGTCACAGAGCGGATGATTCACACAGGCCACAGATGAAGTGCACTTGAAACCCAAGCCTTCAGTTCCCCATGGGTGCCTCACCCACGTCCTTCGAAAACCCTGCTCTCTCTCCCCTTGGAGGGTGACACTCAGTTTGTGCATTCTGAACATGCACAGAACAAATTATCTTTGCCCTGGTTATTCTCTCTCTCTCTCTCTCTCTCTCTCTCTCTCTCTCTCTCTCTCTCTCTCTCTCTCTCTCTCTCTCTGTTGTTTTAAATAGAAGGGAAATCATATTCAGTGTTTAGAAAACAGGAATAGAAACCTTGGGAGTCGTATTTAGTAGTTTGGTTCTGGTTCTGTCAAGGAAAACTGTTGTTTATTTACGAGGGCTAATTTGATTTGTCCCTTTTATATTAACACTGAGCAGTTCTGTTCCTAAAACGAGTCAATGAATTTACCGGCAGAGGGTAGGCCCTAAACGTTACGGTAGGCACAGCACAGGTCAGCTTTACCGGAAGGAGCTGCATTGTATTACTACGGGTGGGAGCTGGCCTGGGGTTCGATTATAAACATTCGGAGGACAGAGTAATTTGGAACAGGTGGTTTCCAGGGTCGGGTAACAACAGCGGTTCGTCTTGGCCGCTTAGAATGTCAAGAGATGCCGCCAGTGGCCTGAATGTGGGGACTCGCAGACTCGTGGTTCGCAGGGCCTGAGAGGTGCCTCCTTGGGAGGAAGAAGAGTGGAATGGATGGAGCACGGCGTCTCAGCCCACCCCCCTACTGAAGCAGGAGCCTCGGCCTCGGAGCTACTCCTTTCTTAAAATTAGAGTCCTTCCAACAGAGACTTTCCAGCTCCTGGTGTCTTGATATGTGACTTTGTACTCTCAAATCCATGCAGAAATTTAAAACAGAAATGCCAGTACAAAATAATGCCAATTTAAACATCTTTTAAAACGTGTGAAGAATTTAACAGAGGTTAAGAACTATTTTGTCATTTACTGTCCATGGTATTGTGCCCGTACCAAATTGTGCGTGATGTCGATGGCGTCCAACTTTCCCCTTTTGTCTGGATATCTAGGAAAATTAACTTTTAAAAGTCTGTGTATTCTCAGACATAACTGAGACGAACATATCTGCTCGTGTTCATTCATTCAGGAAACAGACAGCTCTTAGGGATTGTAATTGAACGAAAAATGATAAAAATCAGTATAACCCTCCCTAAATAATGGGGAACCGGAGGGTCCAACTCCTACTCTTACACGTGTGGCAACACCCTTTTCCTTGCATCCTCTAGAGGTGGGGTTCCATCTCTTTTCTGTTTATCACCATTTTTCAGAACTAAAATGTAGCATGTATTAACCAGTAGACATTTTAATTTTGTAAAGAAAAATCGTGGCAGAAGCGGCTGGGTCTGCTTCAGCCATTATTGTTCCTGCAACGTGAATACTTTGGGTTTCAGGGTACGGCGTGAGTTTGCCAAGAAAGAAAATCACAGCAGGAAACTATGTGAAAACATACACACTTCTGTTTAAGAAATGGGAAAAACACGGGCAGATTCTGCATGGTAATTGCTTTAACGTCAGTTTTAAATGTCATTGTTTGACTTAGGTCAGAAAAAGTCCCTTATAGCTAAGTCCTATGCCGGCCATCACCAGATCTTGCACCTTAAAGAGGCCCTAAGAGATAGCCCTCCTTCAGGTGCAAACACTCCAGGCCTTTACATTTTTCAAAAGGTTACTTAGATATCGATTTTATTTTCTTGACCCAAAATGAGAAAACACGGGGACTTCTCAATAGCTTTTTACAGGCTGCTATTATGAGAAAGGATGCCAAACCAACATGTATTAGATCATGGGCTTGAAGTACATAAATAAACGCACTGAAGGTCACCAAAACAGGACAAAACCACCAGCACTCATTCCCCGGGCCAAGTCCAAATTCCTGCCTGTTAGACGTGTTTGGTTGAATTGGACACAGAAGAGGGGGCGTTCTGCTCTTGTCGTGATCTGGTTCTCCATGGACTAGCAAAAACGTCTTGTGGTAAAAGAGACACAAGCTGGAATGGCAGTCTCCTCCGGAACTTTCTCTTTCACCATCCTAGAGGAAAAACTGGGTTCAGGGCCCATCTGTCTCCACCGATACCTCCCGCTGATGTTCAGATCTGTGGGGAGTCAGCGGTTAAAACGCCCTGTGGTCTCCCACTCAAGTTCCTCGACTCTTATTCCGTCTCACGGTTGAAGTGCTAATAGTTTGCCTTTTTGTTGTTGTTGGTGGTGGTGGCTTTTGCTTCTGTGTTCTCGTTTGTTTCCATGATTTTTAAAATGTGGGGTGTACTGTGTGAAGGCAAGCCTTTGGCTCGCACTAGCCACTGGCTTCCTGAAGTCTGCGTGTCCCTGAATTTGGTACCAAACTGGGTCCTAATGGGAATTCCACAAAGAATTTAACCCTCCTCTGAGAGAAAGAGGTGTCAGCCCATAGAGGCGTTTGCTTTTGTGGGTGTTTGTTCTCTGCATATATGGCCACTTTTGTTTTGGAACATTCTAGCACCGTGTATCTCTCTAGCAAAGGTTCCCTGCTTGGTTGGGAAGGGTGGAGGACCTTGGCCTCCTTTGCCACTGGGAAGGAGAGGGAAGCTGAGACATGGCTCTGCTGGGGTGGATGGTCTCAAGTACCACAACAAGTTGTGACTTGTGCCCGTGTTCTTAAGAGTTTTGGCCCCATCCAGCCGTCACAAAAGTGAACCCTGGGAGATTATTCACCTCCGGTCGGTCTGAGAGCATCCTGAGCTGTGTGCTCCACTCTTGCTGAAGAGACTGGACCCCACCCCCAGAGGCTGGTGGCTGGGGTGTAGAGGGAAGGGGGAGGGACGATGGGGTGGGGTGGAGGGGTGATGTCTTCATCTCGGCAGATGTCTGCAACTCATGGAATGTCTCCACGTTGCTCAGGCACCACAAGAAAGACAGACTGGTACAGGGACGTAGATGCAGACTCAGGGAGCAGGCTCGGGGAGGCACAGAGGCACAGGGCAGGGTTTCTAGTGGTTTGATCCAGGACGGGGTGTTTTCTAACCTCTGGGACTCTCAGGGTTAACTTTAAGAACTTGCTTTGGAAAGTTTGTCCACTTTTTAATATTTTTATTTCAGTGAATTAAGTTTTGGTTTCTTTGTAGAAAAAAAAAAGAAAGAAAGAAAGAAAGAGAGAAAAAGAAAGAAAGGAAGGAAGAAAGAAAGAAAGAAAGAAAGAAAGAAAGAAAGAAGAAAGGAAGGAAGAAGAAAAAAAGCTGCCAGTGCAGGATTTGTTGGCAACAGCTGATTGCCCCTGTTTATTGAAGATGTGCTGTGTGCCAGCCGTTACACTTAGGAAATATTTTGCTTTGTCTCTGGATGGAGTGAGCTGTTATTATCTCCATTTTACAGATGTGGAAATGGAATGTTTCGGGGTGGGGGTAAAGTCACATGGTCAGGGTCCTATAGCCTGTGTCAAAGCCAGGATTATGTCCAGCTCTGATTCCAAGCCCCAAGAATAGACAGCTTCCACATCGCCCCTGGGGAGGCAGACTTCTCAGTCAGTCCCGCTTGTGTTGCCTTGTGGGTATTCAGAGGGCCAGCCTGGGAGTAGAGAGAAGGAAGCTCTCCTCAAGTGTGCCCAGTGGAAGCTAAGGCATGTTTGAAGCTAGGGGCTGTTGCAACCCAAAACTGGGCCTGTCTGCAACCCTACAGCTGGCTGTCCCCAACCCTACAGCTGCCTATCTCCAACTACTGTCCCACTATAATAACCTCAGTGTTACTACAGGGACTGGGCAGCCCACAGAGCCTGACACATTGGCTGGGCCCTTTAGAGCAACATATGTTGACCCCTGACCTATTGCAGTGAGGCAAGATCAATTCCACCGACAAGAAAGAGTGTGCATTGAGCATTTGATCAAACACCCCAAATCCCGGTGCCTTCATTCTTATCCCTCTGTTCAGTGACACTTCCGTGTCTGTGATCAAAGAGACCGGCAAGAACAGGACTCCAGTGTCCTGGAGCTGTTACCTGCCTTAGTCCTGGTGACCATGGAGTAGACAGAGGATGTTGTCGTGACTCCCAGACCTTTCCAGGGCTTTCTGTGGCTCCCACAGCAAGATGAGGGATGGAGCAACTCTGCAGATGCTCACTCACCCCAAGAAGTCCAGCTCAGTAAGAGTGTCATGTCAGCTTCTGTGCCCTGAACTGCTTTGCACATCATGGGACATGCTGGTACCCTAGCAGTTGCTCTCTGGTTCCCTGGGAAATGGTGCAGGGTAGGGAGAATCAGCTTCCCCCATGGGAGCCTTGCTGGGAACCCTGGGCTGCCCACCCGTCACTGTGCTACCCTATACCTCAGTGTCCCCATATGCAAAACAAGGCTTATAGTGCCCCTTTCTGTGGAGACTACGTTAGTAAGAAAGTGTTTGTAGTAGCGGGGGGCAGAGCATGGATAATGATGACCAAGGCAAATACTGCTGTGATCACGAGTTTCAAGCCACATGGCCTGACCCTAATGACTTAGCTCTTTGTGCCTCAGTTTCTCAGTTTGCAAAACTGGGTGTGATGATGATCATAAGGATTTTGCCACGGGCTGTGGTGAAAATGTAAGGACATCACCTGTGAGAGTCTTGGCTTTGTTGCCCCGCTGGCCTGCATCTAATGAGTCGGCTGTAAGGATGACAGAGAGTAGCATACCAGGCCAGTGAGGTGCCTGGAAACTGCAGAAAACGTGGGCTGTGGTTGAGAGCACAGGCCCCAGACTCAGACGGAGCTGGTGTGACTCTTGGCCACTCACGGTGCCCCTAGCACTGTCACTCTGGGCCCAGTTGCTGTTCCTGGAAAGACTGTGCGCGTTAAATGAGGTGGCACGCATTCACGGGGCGTTTGGCACATAGTAAGCACTCAATAAATGGTAGCTCGTATTATTATCGCCCCACTGCACGCTGTACCCCCACCCCCAAGAAAGCACGGATCACGGACAAAGCTTAATTTGAAAATAAAAGAACACATTTTTAAACTGCCAAATAGACTTAAAATAATATTCATTAAACAAAATTAAAATATTCTATTAAAGCCAGACTTTGGGCTCAAACCAAATTTTTATAACCCAAGCTTAAAGGCCAGGGAGTCCCCCAGCCACAATGGGGACATTGTGATTGAACCTGAGACTTCAACACCACTATTGAACGTCTTTGAAATGCATGTTTTCCCGTTTAAATGAAAGGGAAGTCACAGGAAGGGAAAAAAATTATGAGGTTCTTGCTGCGTTAGGCAAACGTTAAGGGGCTGAAAAAGAAAAACAAAAGATTTTCTCCAAATGCCAAAGACTCATGGGGAGTCCCTGGGACTCACTGGCTAGCTGGTGCCAGAGCCCTGACCCTTGGAATGATCCAGATCCGATCTGAGCTAATCTAATCTCAACCATGTTCTCCACCAGACTTTAGAGATAGGGAGTTGTTGACAGACAAGACCTGGGTGCAAAGCCCAGCTTTGCCTCCGTTTCCCCATTTGCAGCACAGGTAACCTGTGTGTTTGGGGGTTGGGGTAGGAATGCATCAAGATGGTTGCTTTCACCTTTTGCTTTCCTCAGAGTGTGAAGTGCCCCCAGACTTTGAAGAATGAAATCACGAGGATGGCAGAGATTAAAATCATCTCAATAGTCAGAGAGGGGTGGGGGGGTGTAGAAGATTTAAAACCTCACCAAGATTTTAAGTGTTTAATCCTCTCCAAAAATAAATAAATAAATAAATAAATAAATAAAAATAAAAAATCCTCGTGATAGAGTGTTGCAGACCTGGTTCAGCAGTTGAGAGGTTGAGAGCACTGGTTGCTCTTCCAGAGGGGCCTGGAATTCCCAACACCCACACGGGGCTCACAAATGCCTGTTTCTCTCCAATTCCTGGGGGATCTGCTGCCCTCTTCTGGCCTCTGTAGGTACTAAATACACATGATGTATATATTTGCAAGCAAATGCTCTTACACATTAAAACAACAACGAAAGCCCCCAAAACAAAGCCCTTGTGTCATAGGGTGTCTGTGTGACAAGTTGAGAGACTGATGGCAGGTTCTCTATGTTAAACCAGCCAGGGTTTCTGTAGCCTTAACCTCTCTTTTCACCGAGAACCAATACTTTTTTTTCCTTTTAAAAAGTATTTCTTTTATTATCGAGGCTTTAATGTGATTTCATCACTTTCCTCTTCCCTTTCCTCTCTCTAAATCCTTCCATATACCCTCCTTGCTTTTTCTAATTGATGGCCTCCTTTTTCATTAATTTGTTACATGTGTGTTCCTAATATGTAACTACATCCTGCTCAAGCTGTATGATGGGACTTGTGTGTATGTTTTCAGGGCTGACCCCTGGGTGTTGGAAGCCATTTGGTGAACTCTTCCTTGGGGAAGACTTCTCCTGCCTTTAGCCTTCCTTGGTCGATGACAGTTCTTTGTGTAGGGGTGGGGCCTCGTGAGCTTTCCCCGGCCACATTAGCACGTCTGTGTCCTCTTTCCCAGTTCACGTGAGAACACACACACACACACACACACACACACACACACACACACACACACAGACACACACACACGGAGGCAGAGGCAGGAAGCATCAGTTCTGAAGCTAGCCTAGGCTCTTAGCAAAACCCCCCGTCTCAAACACTGAAAATAAAACACAACAATGAAATACTTCCTTTCTAAACTCTCCTCAAATAACAAGACTCTTGTATAGAGGCTTGCTACTCTGAGCTCCGTCTTCAGGAGCATAGAAGGGAAAAAGTGGGGTCACCGAGGCTGTCTGTAACAGCTGTCTAGGGCTACACTCACAGCTGGCCTCAGCTGATTGAGCAGCTGCATGGTACATGTGTACATACATGTGTGGCCCAGCTTTGGACACTTGCAGAGGTGACAGTAATAGTCTAAGCATTCCCCCCGCATGGTCCAGTCCTGAATGCTGTAGACACAAACTTCCCTCTACATCATGACAGCTGTTCTTATTATAGATGCACAAAGGGCATCTCACAGTGGCCCATTCAAGATGACACCGGGAAAAGGTCAAGCCAGGCTGTTCTGTAGGGGCGGGGTCTAGAGATATGTTTCCCAATTACTACACCGCCCAGCCTTTAGCACCCTAGAAAGAATCCAGCTCCCTCCTGTTGCCCCTCACTTAACTGTGTCATAGATGACCTAAGCCAGGTGTGCAAAGGAGGTAAAAGTTTTTTAGTTGCAATTTTGGAGTTTGGAGAAATTATGTTACATGTGTGGACAGGAGAGGGGCACATGTGTGTAAGTCTGAGGACAGTTTATGGGAGTTGATTCTTGCCTTCTACCACGTGCATCTTAGGGGTCTAATTCAGAGCCATTATTTTCCCATTTTACCTGCCAAGCTTCATTCCTGTTCTCTCCTGGCCTCAAATGCAGCACAGTGCTGGCGAGGATTGGCGAGCTGGGATCAGATGCAGTCTACCTCAGCCATGCATTGGGCTGAGGAATGCATCATTGGGTGATGTTTGAATGTTGTGTGCATTTACACAGATCTACGCTGTACAGTTAGTTGTTACATTCGATCCAGATGCTGACAATCAACGTGATGGCCAAGACTTCTCTGGAGTGTGCAGCACCCACGTTACAGGATAGAGGCAGGACACACTCCAGGGACAATGTGAAGAAGTAGACGCTGGTCCTGGCGTTGACAGGTGGCTTACTATCTTGGTCAAATCTGATGTGCCGTGAGTAATTTTGTGTGCTGTGTTTATACCGAGGGTGCCGTGGGATAGTTTATGCCAGTGCCAACCACCCAAACATGATTGTATGCACTGCAATGATTCAAGGGCCATGATGTCACCCTGCAAAGGGACTCTTTCAGCTCCTTTGCGATCTTAGGGGACCACTGTGGTGAGCATGGTCCATCACGGATGGAAACGTTGTTGTGATCGCATCTTCTGGGCTCACACAACCCCTCCCAGCCTCAGTTTCCTTTTTGATGAAGGATGGTAGTGGATCTGTTCCAGGCACCTGACACACAGAAGTCGTTAAAAGCTGTTTATCACCTGCTGGGGGAAAGGATTCAGCCATTGCAATCCTAGATTTCTGTTGGGCTTGATGTTCCCGGGCTCATTTCTGGGTGAAGAGGGAAAGGGCCTGTGGTACAGGTACGACCTGCAAAGGAGCTCAGATTTTAGGACTGGCTGAAGGGCCATCCTGAGACCCTCGCGTCTGGCTCCCCCTGCCCTGCCTGAGAGGTCCCCTCTCCTTCTATGGGAGCCTGAGAGTCAAAGGCCCTGAGCCACAATCAGGAAACTGAGTCAGGTGAGGGCCTAGCCCACTGCTACACAGCTAGAGTGAAGACCTCAGCCCTATCTCCAAGAACTCTGGGCTTTGCGGGTCAAAGCTGGAGGAGGACGGAAAGACCCTGGAGCCAGCTCACAGCAGTTGCTGGCACTTTCTGTGAGTTCAAGGCCAGCCTGGTCTACAGAGAAAGTTCCAGGACAGCCAGGGCTACACAAAGAAACCATGACTTGAAAGAGAGAGACAGAGAGATAGAGAGAGAGAGAGAGAGAGAGAGAGAGAGAGAGAGAGAGAGAGAGAGAGAGAGAAAGAGAAAGAGACTGAATGTCAATCCCTAGCCTCCGCGTGCACACATGTACCCACACAGGTACACACACACACACACACACACACACACACACACACACACACACACCTATCCCTCATGGAGTTCTAATTAAATGGAAGAGACAGAATATAACAGAAGTATGCAAATTAGACAAAATATCACATGGTGACAAGACTGTGGGGCAGGCGGTTAGAGAGAGCCCGGGGAGGGAGACCTCGTGAGCACAGCAGAAGAGTCAGGCTCAGAAGCCCTGGGGTTCAGGGGGAGCTGCAGGGATGAGATCAGAGCAAAGGGGCCCTGCTCAGAACCCACGATTCTGTCTCAACCAGCTGTGTCCAAAACAAGAAATACTGTATCTGAAGATGATTTTTAAAAGTCTACAAAGTTTAGCTGGATGCAGTGGCACATATCTTTAGTTGCAGCACTTGGGAGGCAGGCAGATATCTGTGAATTTGAGGCCAGCCTGGTTTACAATGTGAGTTCAGGGCTGACCGCATGTCTGTCTCTCTCTCTCTCTCTCTCTCTCTCTCTCTCTCTCTCTCTCTCTCTCTCTCTCTCTCTCTCTCTCTCTCTCTCTCTCTCTCATGCATACACGCTCACGCATGCACACCCTTAGTCTAAAGTGAGCTTCTCAGAGCAGCTAGAGAGGGGATGGGGTGGGCCACTTAGTCAGGATGAAGCTCCAGCTGCCAGGTGCTTTGATTTTTCAAAAGATGGTGCAACCTTGATTTTCACAGAAAAAGGTCCTGAGTTTCAAATTAATCTGAGCAAGGACCTCCTTCAATTCCTTCTTGCATACATCACAGGTCCTGGACATCTCATTTCGGTCAATAGACCCTAAGCCTCGCCCTCCCTGGCCCTTTTTTTCCTTTTGACTAAATTCTGGCCAGAAGAGATGCCGAAGAGTTGATAATATTGCTTCCAGGAAGAAGCGGAGCTCCTGGAGGCTGGGGGAGTTTTCCAAGGAGCAGTTAGCTCTCCTGGCCTCGCGCGTTTCTCGGAGTGTCCCTGATCACTGCCCTTCGTGAATAGCAGGGCAATCCCCTGAGCTTTCATTGGAGTCACGAAGGTGATGGCTATGTCATCTGAGGTCCATGTAAGAGCTGTAAGGCATCTTCAGGGTTCACAAGTGGTTGTCGGCCACTGTTTAGAGCAGCAAGGACCTGGGAGGATTCCTCACAAGAAGGAAGATTGAGGAATTGGGAGGGGCTGGGATGGCATGGTGAGGGATGTGCTTGGAGCTTTTAAAGATGTGTTAATGCCCAGGCTGGCAGTGAAATCATTATCTCTCTTCCAACCCCAAAAGTCACACTGAGCAAAAATCTCAGCCAACAGGACTCTCAGCTGGGTCAAGAGCTCATCTGTACGTAGTATGTCCTCTCATCCTTCTCTGTCCTGCCACCTTCAGCACCAGGGAAGGAATGGGGAAAGGTGTGAACTCAGTAACCATTGCTAGAGGACACAGGCACTCAAGCTCCCTGTGGCCCCCAAACTGCATTGCTGGACACTTGCAGACCTGCCATCCTCAACCTTCTCCTGGTGGCCATGCTGGGCCCTTTGTCCAAATGCAAGGTGGGACTTCTGCCTTTTCTCCTTACTGTCCAAATGTTCCTGTCAGGCGGATAATGTAAGATGAGCTTCTATTGGGTCCTTTATATGCCCTTTCACTTGTGCCTGAAGAACCGATGCTGGGCCATCTTTAATCATGGTGTTTGGTATAAAATTGGAACTCGATATTTGGGGGTCTCCAGCCATGCACAGCAGATGTCTGGACCTCTGAGGGAAAGTGGAAAGTGGGCAGAGGAGACGCTCAGTGGTAAGCGGTGCCGACAAGTGTAAGGACCCGAGTTTGGATCCCCAGAAAAATCCCCCAGACTTCTTCCCTGGCTAGAACTACTGCAACATTATGTGATATGGCCCTCACAGACAGCCAAACTCCAAGGAGAATTTGGCATTCCTTGGGATGCAGGGCACTTTTAAAGGAGAATGGGGCCATCGTTTGAGTATCTGGGTATTTCACACAAAACTACTGCCTTCTAGCTTCCATTAAAAAAGAAATCACAAGATATGTCAATCAACATCGTGCCCACATTTCCTGCCCCAACCATGAAAGGCATGGAGGCCAAGTTCTCACCAGTGTGCAAAAATAAGAGGCCGTGCTGTCTTTGGAGATGTTGAGATCTCTCAAGGTTGGCATTGCTGACACTCAGGGCAGGGTGTGTATTCTTTGTGCAGGTCTGTCTTTTTTATTCCTAGCACGCATGTGTGTATGAGTGCGTGCCTGTATGTGCACATGTTTATGGAGGCCCGAGGTCAATCTTGGGGTCGTTCCTTGGATGCCATCTCCCTCCCCTGTTCCTAGAGACAGGGTCTCCTGCTGGCCCGGCACTCATCATGTAAGCCAGGCCAACTGGCCATCAAGTCCTCGGGGGTCTGCCTGACTCTCCCATCCAGGTTCTGAGATTACAGGCACACACCACCCCACCCAGCTTTTGATTTTGTTATTATTGTGTAAGTCCAGGCGTTGTGTGTGCCGTGGTGTACGTGGAGGTCAGGAGGCAGCTATATGAAGTCACTTTTTTTTTTCCACCTTTTCCTGGGTTCCGGGAATCAAACCAAGGTTCTCAGCTTGTGTGGCAAGCACCTTACCCACTACCTCTATTCCCTGCCCTGTTTAGTAAGGGATGACTCTCACACACCCACGCACGGGCTGTGATGCACTAAGACCCCCACCCCCCTGTGGCACTGGCACCTACCACAGGTCTGTACAGATTTAGGCTAAGTGAAGACGGTTGTCCTTGCTGTGATCTTGTTGGCAGTGACACTTTTGAGTTGGCTGACTGGCTTAATCCTATGCGTATTTTCTAACCATTGAGGCTATTTACAACTCCTAGAATGTTCTAGAAGGAATTGGTGTGGATGATAGGGTCCATCTTTTTAAAAGGATCCTTGGAACCTTTCTTAACATTTACCTTTGAGAGGCCTTGGTGGATGCCCCCTTTCAAAGTCTTGGCCGTACAACGAGGCTGCGGTATGGGGTGCAGGCAGTGGCTGAAGCTCGTGAGAAAAAGGGTGGAGGGAACAAGTGACCTCTGAGCATGTCAACTATGGCCCTGCAAGCTGCACCCAGAGTGAATGTGCCCCAAGATGGGCTGTGAAAACTGGCTGGGCAGGGGTCGGTGCTGCTAAAGGGGAGAGGTCATAACATTTAAGTTAAGAAAGGTGGCCACTGCCATAGCATGCTGGGAAACAGGCTTTTGGGGAACTTAGGGCTCTGATAAGAGACTATGCCTTTTCTGATAGCCCATCTTTATAATGACCTATGCCCAGCTGCAAAAGACTTAACTGCCCCCCACAGGCAGGGCAGGCCAGGCCATCAGCAGCAAAGAAAGGTTCCCTCAGTGCTGAGACTCAGAGTGGGTTCTGACTGGTACCTTCTGGAATAACCAGGAACTTGCTGGAGCTGGCGGAGTCAGGATGTCAGAAAACAGGGACATCCCAGGGCCCTGTCTGATTCTTGGCTCTGGGGGCCAGTGCAGGGCTCTCAGCAGAGCAGGGCTAGTGAGATCTGGCTGCCCTGGGAACACAACCAGGGCACCGTGGTGGGGCCCGGAGATCTCAGAGGCTTCACAAAGTGTGACACAGTGGACCAGTCACCAGAAGGAGGAACAGGTACCTTGGACAGGTCTGGCTCAAAACCAAGTGCTAGGATGTCCAGATACCTAGCTAGCATCGCCTCCATCCTCACGGGCCAGACATGTCCCACATCGCCTCCATCCTCACGGGCCAGACATGTCCAGCCATCGCCTCCATCCTCACGGGCCAGACATGTCCCACATCGCCTCCATCCTCACGGGCCAGACATGTCCCGCATCGCCTCCATCCTCACGGGCCAGACATGTCCCGCATCGCATCCATCCTCACGGGCCAGACATTTTATTGGCACTTCAGGGAATAGGACAGTCACGCAAAAAGGTTAAACAGCATGACCAAGATGACCAATGGTGTGGGCCTGGTGGCACTGTGGCCACATTGCCATCATGCTGCCATCCTCCTGGCTTGCTGGGCTCTCCTAGGCCATCCCGAGTCTCTGTTTTGAGGAACTGAGGTTAGGGAAACTCTATAAAAGACCCTACAGTGTCACTGACACTCTCCATCCCCTGGTCATGGAGAGGGGCCCAGCCATAGAGTCCACACACATGGGTTCAGCTGGACAGAGCCATGTTAGAGCTCATGGAGAGTATGTTCCCATAGAACCTGCAGGGTGCAGTAGACAAACGATTGGCAATGTGGATAGCTTCTGTTCTATTCATACACGGGTGGAAATCCAGACCCGCCACTTAATGGCCTTATGCCTGAGCCTCAGTTTTCCCATCTGTGAAGTGGGGTCATAAATGAAGTCACAGGCACACAGTCCTACTGAGCAGAGGAGGCTACTATGGCCGATGTTGTTCACGATGGGGACTAGGACAAAGGCTTGAGTTGTAGCCAAGGACTGACTGATATTTGTGGCAGGGGTGTGGCAAGGGGCTTGGTGCATGCACCTCGTGATGGAGAGTTCTGGGACTGGGCCTTTTCTGTTCTCTGTTCCTCATCCTGGAGGAGGAAGGCCCTATCTGGGTGTGTGTCCCTTCCCAGGAGGCCTGCCTTGGTCCTTACAGCATCCCAGGTCCCAGAGAAGCCGGCAGCAGCCGGGCTACGGCCCTGCCTTGCTCTGGGGAAGGCAGAACAGCGTGTACTCACACAGCAAGCAGATCCCCAGATGTGGCCTTCTCAGCTGCCACGTTTTTCCTCATGAAATTCCTGACTTGGTGTGTTGTGTTTTTCTAAAAACACACCCACTGCCTCCAAAAACCTCAGCCAGGGAAGGGGAAACATTTCTGGTTGAATTACCGGTTTTTGAAACGGTGTCAGATTATGCCCCCCTTTGTGGCCTAGATACGCCATTCTTTCTCCCAACAGCCTTTCCGAGGGCTGTGGTGGTAGAGCATTGCCTCCTGTCTAGGCCAGCTCCCCCAAACAGATGTGGAAACGGAGACTGCGGGAGGCTGTGTACTCAACCACCCAGGTCACTTGCAGATCTCTAGATCCCAAGGCTGCCTTTGTCCTCTTTGATCCCAGGTCATGGGACAGGCTGAGGCCACCTTTGCCCCACAAATGTGCTTTCTTTGGCCTAAGGGTGTTTTGATTTGAGTGAGTTGCCAGCATTTAAAACTTGGGAGATTCCATATAAAAACCTGGGTTTCTGGCTTCTCCTGGGCCCTTGGGAGATCTGCCAAATGAGGCCTACATTCTTGCACGGTGACAATTGGGGACTCGGTCATTGCCTTTCCCAGGAACACACCCTGTTCATCTTAGGAGCTCCAGGTAGGCAGCCTTCTCAGAATCCTCTTGTCTTGGCTCTCCCAGGGGCCAGAATTTTTGTCTTGTTTGTGGTATTGGGGATTGAACTCAGGACCTCACACAGGCTAGGCAAGTCCTCTACCGCTGAGCTGTGTCCCCAGGCCTCATTTGTTTGGTTTTGAGACAGGATCTTACTAAGTGGTTCAGACGGTGCTCCAGCTCAGGGTCCTCCTGCCTTGGCTTCTCCAGTACCTGGGATTACAGGCCTGTCTGCAGTGTGTGTATCAGCAAGCAACAGTAGACAAACAACCAAAACCACCCATGGTTCAGCAGCTAGCTGGAAGGACATCCTTTCTTCATGGCGGGGGGATGTGTGTGAATTTAGTAAGCAGGCGATGTGTCTGTGTCCAGAGAAGCCACCCATCATTCTCCATCCCTCGATAAGGTTGCTGGCCCTCTTCTGCCAGCATGACGCTGGCCTTGTACATGCCAGCCCTACAGTTTCCACTTATTTTTTTAAGGCTGAATTAAACGTGTTTGACCCAAATCTGCCCCGCTTGTCTGAGACCTGAGATGCTATTAAACCAAATTAAGGCGCTTGGAAAAGTTTAAATAATCTTTAATTGCTCAAGAGAAAGCCTTTGTGATTGTTAGGGAAGGGAGTGTGTGTGTGTTCGTATGAGTGTGAAAGTGGGACGAAGTACACTGTGTGTGTGTCAGAGGGGACTTCAGAGTGTGTGTGTGTGTGTGAGAGCCTGTATGTGAGTGTGTGTGTGAGTGTGTGTGTATGTGAGTGTGTGAGCCTGTGTAAGCTTGTGTGAGTGTGAGTGAATGTGTGTGAGCCTGTGTGTGAGTTTGTGTGAGCATGTGTAAGCTTGTGTGAGCGTGTGTAAGCATGTGTGAGTGTGTGTGAGTGAGTGTGTATGAGTGTGTGAATGTGTGTGCGTGAGTGTGTATATGTGAGTGTGTGTGAGCGTGTGTAAGCATGTGTGAGTGTGTGAGTGAGTGTGTGTGAGTGTGTGAGTGAGTGTGAGTGTGTATGAGTGAGTGTGTGAGTGAGTATGAGTGTGTGAGTGTGTGTGAGTGAGCGTGTGTAAGCGTGTGTGAGAGTGTGTGAGTGAGTAAGTGTGAGTGTGTGAGTGTGTGTGTGTGTCTGTGTGTGTGTGAGTGTGTGTGTGTGTGTGTGTGTGTGTGTGTGTGTGTGTGTGTGTGTAAGTAATCGCGTATGAGTGGGTGAGTGAGTGGACTTGTGGGGAAAAGTTAGCTATACGCATGAGCATTGATTGGGTGTGTGAGCCCACGTAAGGATTTAATGTCTTTAACATTTACATTTACACGTGGTTGTTTATTTTGTGTGTGTAAAGCAGTCAGTGACTGTCATGGTGCCAGTGTGGAAACCAGAGGACAACTTATGGGATTCAGTTCTCTCCTTTTGCTGTGTGGGTTCTAGGGATTGAACTCAGGTTGTCAGGCTTGGTTGCAGGTCCCAGTAAGTACTGAGCCATATTGCTGGCCCAATGGCTTCTCTTTTTCCCTTTAAAGCACTGGGATGGAACCCAGGGCCTTGCACATGCTAGGCAAGTGCTCTACCATTGATTGCATCTCTAGCCTTTTTTTTTTCCATTGCATTTTGAGACAGGATCTCAGTAGGTTGCCTTGAACTTGTTTTGTTACCCAGGAAGGCTTTGAACTCAGGTCCTCCTGCTTCATCTTCCTTAGCACAGACCTGTGTCACTGGCCCAGTTGGTATGACCTCTTGCAAGCTTGTCTAGTCTATCATCCATGGGCTACGTATGCAACAGGATAGCTATGCGTGGCTCAACACAACTTGATATAGTTACTTAAAACATTATGAGGCTGTTTTTTATGGATCCTGAGTGTTAACCTTGTAGATGTCAACTCTGCAGCAGTGTTTAAATGGTTAGGCTCTCCGGACATGATTTCCTTAATCCCAGTGCAGGAGAGCTGGGTATGGGAGGACCCATGAGCTTCCTGGCCAGCCAGTATAGCTGAGTCAGCAAATGTCAGCTTCGGTGAGACACCCCGTGGTGGTTCCAATGAGAATGGCCCCCATAGGCTCCTGCACTTGGATTGGTGGAACTGTTTTAGGAAGAATTAGGAGGTGTGGCCTTGGTAGAAGAGGTGTGGCACTGGGGATAGGCTTTGAGGTTTCAAAAGCCTGTGCTAGTCCAGTGTTTGTCTGTCTGTCTGTCTGTCCCCCCTCCCCCACCTCTTGTTTATGGATCAGTTGTGAGCTCTGAGATATTACTCCAGTGCCATGCCTGCCTGCCTGCTGCCATGTCTCTGACATGATGATGGTCATGGACTCACCCTCTGAAATTGTAAGTAGCCCCCAATTAAATGCTATCTTTTATAAGTTGCCTTGGTCACCGTGTCTCTTCACACAATAGAACAGTGATTAAGAAGACCCCCATCTCAGGAAATGAAATATAGGGGAACTTAGAAAGACACGACATTGCCTTCTGACCTCCATACTCATACACACCGCATGCACATAAACACAACACACATGCACACACAGACCTGTACTAGTAATAAATCAATACGTAAACCAGCAGGGCAGGGTGCCAAGGCCGAGTGGAGATGAGGAGCTAGGAGCTGGGCTAACAGGCTTTGCAAAGACCAGCCCATCTTAAATAGAGGTGTGCCACGTACCTCAATAATGAACTGTAGCATGTGAATGTGATGGCAGTCATACTGGCATTGTCACTTTCCTTGAGGTTGATGACCAAACTGAGGTGGTAAGACAGTGTCCTAACTCTTAGGAAATGTGAGTGCAAGTGTTCTGGGTGGGTTCTGAGGGTGTAATTTCCTTTCTCCACATGGTTCATGAAAGAAAAATAGCATGTTGGGACAGAGAGCAGCAGCAAAGCCATCTGTGAAATATTGACAGCCCACTCTTCTGATTGGAGGACGTGTGCATGCTCTCTACATTATACTCGTGGGGGCCAGACTCTGAGGGACCCACAATGTCCCAGGTGCCAGCTGTCTCCCCAGCTGTGCGATAATTTTAGATGACACATGGAGTACTGGGTGGTGGAAAAATCACAGAGACTTTGGGAAACTTCTAATATCACATCCAAACGTGTCCAGGGTTTATGCTAGGTTTCTGGATTATTTGTTTGTACAAACATTCTCCTGCACCAGAGGTCAGCTGCCTCTTAATTCTGTCTGTCTGCCTGTCTGTCCCTCTGCCTGTCTGTATGGCTGTGTCTTTGGCAGTACTAGGGATAGAATCCAGGGTCTTTCGGGTGCTAGGCAACTGCTCTGCCACAGAGCCACACAGGTCAACTCTTGGCTTTTGGAGATGGAGTCTCACTATAGCTCTGGTACATCATGGAACTTTTGCAAAATCAAAAGGCAAATGACAGTCTGATCTCATGTCACAGAAAAGCAGCTGATTTCTCTAACTAGAAATCAATTTAAAGGAGGAGGAGGAGAAGAAACAAGAATATAAACTATTCAAAACAATGAATGAAAGGCATGGACAGGTGGTTCACAGAGAAGGAAACAGACTAGACTCTTAATGTGTGGAAATGTGTTCTATCTCACGTAAGATGGACAAGAATTCCAAGCTTGCTAATATGCTGGGGGTGGGGGTGGGGGTGGCTGTGGGGAATCGAACACTCGTCTATTTGGGGAGTGTCTAAGCTCCAGGCCTGATGGAATGGGTGTGGAACAGCATGCTTATTCAGATTACAAGTGAAGCTCCGAGAACTTACCTCCAGTAACTTACTCAAGTGTACACATATGAAACAGCACATGGAACTGTTCCTACCAGATCTTATTTCTAACAGTCTACCTTTGAGACAGAGTGACAATGTACTCTAGGAATTCTCTGGTCAAAACTTCTGAATAAGTCTGTTTGTCTGTCTTTTTTCTCTTCCTTTATTTCTTTTTTCTCTTAGTTTTTTGAGGGTTTCTCTGTGTGTTCCTGACTGTCCTGGAACTGCTATGTAGACCAGGCTGGCCTCAAACTCACAGAGATCCACCTGTCTCTGCCTCCCAAGTGCTGGGATTAAAGGTGTGCATCACCATCATACCCAGAATCTAAACAATTATTTCTAAAAGACGGTGATATAGGATGCTTCTGTCTATTTTAAAATAGTAGTGGTATTTTTTTGTATTTGCTCCAGTTCACATAAAGAGAATGTGAAAGTGTACTTTAAAAGCTATTGTATTAGTAAACTAACCTGAGTAATTGTGAAATCTGAGAACTCCTACAGGCTCCTCTCTGTAACCGAGTTGTAGGGAGGCTGATACCTTAATCCAAAGACCTGAGAACTAGGGAACCAAGGGTGTGACCCCAGTTCAGGTACAGAGGAACAGGGGGACAGATGTCTTAATTCACATAATGGAGCAGAGAGAGGAGAGAAAAGAGGGGGAGAGGGCAGGAGGGGGAAATATTTCTTCTGCCTTCTGTTCTATTCAGAGGAGAGGAGGTCCACCTGCTGAGCCCATTGATTCAAGTGCCAATCTCATCTGCAAAGATTGTAAATTGTAAAGATTCCAGTGCCCCGTGGCCCAGTCAAATTCACACACAGAATTCACCATCGCCCCACTGAACGTGGCTGTGGGAAAGGATGGGGGCGAGATCTTTCCATTGAAGTCTTCTCTCGTTTTAATTTCTGGATCATGTGAGTCTAGATTCTACATTTGAAATTGAGCTAAAGATCCGTGCAAGAACTGGGGTGTGGCTCAAAGGTGTAGTGCTTGTGTGCCTTGTCCAATACACAAGGGCCCAGCCCAGCATGCACTCACTCACGCACATACATACACACACATACATATATACACACTCATTCATGTATGCACACACTGTGCCTTGTCCAATACACAAGGGCCCAGCCCAGCATGCACTCACTCACGCACATACATACACACACATACATATATGCACACTCATTCATGTATGCACACACTGTGCCTTGTCCAATACACAAGGGCCCAGCCCAGCATGCACTCACTCACGCACATACATACACACACATACATATATGCACACTCATTCATGTATGCACACACTGTGCCTTGTCCAGTGCACAAGGGCCCAGCCCAGCATGCACTCACTCATGCACATACATACACACACACATACATATATGCACACTCATTCATGTATGCACACACACACACACACACACACACACACACACACACACACACTCACAGCAATGCCCAGCCTGGTTCTAGTGCAGTGGCTTCCTTGGTGTTGCGTCTTGCTGCTTTTACACCCTAAGTTCTAAACTTGGGGACTCTCTTGTTATTCTAGGAGATACCCTGTCCTTAAGAGTTCGTTAGACAATGCAGGTGAACTCATGGTCTATAGCAGGACAGGTGGGATAGCTGTGTCCCGGACAAGGAAGTGGACCCTTCTTACTTCTTTTTCACCCTCTCTCCCCTGTGAAGTAGATCTAGGCCTATCACATGTACGGGTCTCACCGTGGAGATCACATGTCTTGCCCGGTACTGAAGTGCCAGAGGTGGGGCTTGAACCCAGGCTAGAACCCAGCTCATATTAGCTTAACTTCTCCTTAGTAACCTTGGGGTCATAAGTCTGAAGTGTGAGCCTGCACCCACTTGGAATTTTAGGGCGCTTGTAAGAGGAAAATCAGAATTTGAAACCACAGCTTTTGACTCCAGAGCCTGGGCCCTCCCCTCCCCTGTGTCTTTGAGGAGCTGTGACAAGATGAGAGTTAGCTTTGTGGGGTGTGGGGTGTGCCGTATCACCAGTTCCTGGCTGTTTCCTGGTGGAGGCTCCCCAGAGCTGTCCTGTGTCTCTCTGTTGGTCAGGATGCAGGCGCCAGCAGCTTCCTAGGCTGCTGTGTGGACAGGGTTGTGTGGCCCGGAAGCATTGCTGTGCCGATGTCCCCATGGCCATCCCTTAAGGCCACACCAATTCTTCCCTCCAACAAGAGCGTATTGTGTCCAGGCCCTGGTCTCCCACCCCAGCCATTTGAAATGCAGAAATCTCTGCCAACAGCCACTTTTAGCAGGGCAGACTATCAGAAGGAGAAACGGGAGGAATAACAAAATGGGGCCATTGTTCCTGAGGACTCGAGCAGGCTGGGCCAGATGCAGGCTGGAGGGACTCGGTGCAGCCTGGAGACGTGCTCTGCTGTCACAAGTAAGGGGTGTGAAAAAAGTCGCTGCAGGCTTTTCCTCCATGCTGAGGGGTAGAGAGAGTGAACGCAGCCAGCTCTAGGAGGCTCTGACACCCCACAGCTTCATGGAAACCCCTCAAAAGGGGTGGAATGTTCTAAGAAGAATAGTTCCATCTCAGACCTGGAAGGAGCTTGGTGGACCCGCCCGGCTTCCTCATAATGACCCTGAAAGAGGTGAGACAGGGGCAAAGGCTTGGGGGATGAAAAAACTCTCCCGCACCTTTAAAATAAAATGTCTTTGAGGAGGTAAGTGCCCTCAGGGATGATCAGGGCCCTGTAAAAATATCTGCAAGAATGAGTCTGAACCCACACATATTCCCGGAGCTGCTCGGAGGCCATCTCCCATGGTAGTGAGTGGACCACACCCAGAAGCATTCAAGCAGAGCTTGGTAGTGATGCCAGAGCTCAGCTTTGGTGTGAGACGTGGAGCAGAAACTCAAACACTGGTCTGTGTGTGCACGGCTTGTTCTCGTCCACAGTGAGTGGAGGGAAAAGGGAACTGATTATCCAGGCTAACTCTGAAAATACAATAGGTGTGTGTGTGTGTGTGTGTGTGTGTGTGTGTGTGTGTGTGTGCATGTGCAGGTCAGAAGTGGATGTTAGGTGCCATCATCAATCCTTCTCTATCTTGTTTTTTAATTTATCATTATTGCGTGTTCACGATGCATGTGTGTGAGTGTGCACCTGCCCAGGTCTGTGTGTGGAGTCAAGGACAACTTTTGGGAGTTGCTTCTGTCTGTCACCTCACCTTTCATGTGTCCCAGGGATTGAACAGAGGTCACCAGGCTTGCTCAGCCCAGACAATTTTAGTTTCTGAGCCATCTTGCTAGCCCCATATTATTTCGGGGGACAAGGTCTGTCACTGAGCCTGAAGCTCATTGATTGTCTAGACTGGATGAGAAGCTAGCCCCAGGGTTCCCCTTTCTCTACCACCCAGAGCTGAAATTACAGTGAGCATCTCCAAGCCTGACCCAGCTTTTTTTCTGTGGGGGGAAGGATCTGAACTCAGGTCCTGATGCTCTCACGAGAAGCACTTTTGTGGCGGAGCCATTTCTTCAAACCAAACCTGATCTGTTTTATTGAAAGATCTGCACCCTCCCTTTCGGTGTTGAGCTGCCCATCCAGAATGCACAGCAGGTGAGTAGAAGCCCCTGCAAACCTTGGCTCAGCCCTCCCATCACTAACGTCTGTGACTCTAGGAAAATATGTTTCTGATTTGGATGAAACAGGAGAGGAGGAATGAGTGCAAAGAGAAGCCTGGGGTTCATTATTTAGAGAGTGGCACTAATGACTAGTAGGTAACAGTGGGCAGGTTGGCAATGCCAGTTCCCTGGGGAACCAGCCCCATGTGACCAATTCTGTGTTGTATGGGCTTTAAAATGACTTAAAGGTATAATAGGACTTAAAGAAAAACATAAAACTTCTTTGTGTGTATAGGCATATGTGTTTGTACATGTGTCTGCATATTGTTTATGCATTGTGTGCATGTATGTTTGTACATGTTTTGTGCATATGTGCCTATATATACAGGTGTGTTCGTTCATGTTTTGTGCATGTGTGTTTGTACATGTTTGTATGTGCACATCTGGGCTCATGCATGCGGAAACAGGAGAAGGAAGTTGGGCATCTTTCTCTGTCACTCTCTACCTTATTTTTTTTTTTTTAGACAGGGTCCCTCACTGAACATGGAGCTCATCAAGTTGACTAGGCTGGCTGGTCAGAGAGCCCCAGGCACCCTCCTGTCATCACTCCCCTGCACTGCACTGGGATGACAGATGCACACCGCTGTGCTTAGCTTTTACATGGGTGCTGGGGATCAAACTCAGGTCTGCATGCTTGCACAGCAAGCATTTCACTCACTGAGCCATCTTCCCAGCCCTAAAACTTTCAACATCGAAAGACCATGGCAGTAGCTGCCCTTACTGGGTTCTGTTCTAAGAGCGTTTATTTTCTGTAGTGAGTCCCAGATTAGGGAGGGGACAGCAGTGGGCAATAGTACTTGCTTCACGTTGGGTGACTTAGAGCTATGTCAGCTGTACACCCATGTCCATAATGTCCATGTGCCTCACGTGACTTAGAGCTATGTCAGCTGTACACCCATGTCCCTAATGTCCATGTGCCTCACGTTGGGTGACTTAGAGCTATGTCAGCTGTACACCCATGTCCCTAATGTCCATGTGCCTCACGTGACTTAGAGCTATGTCAGCTGTACACCCATGTCCCTAATGTCCATGTGCCTCACGTGACTTAGAGCTATGTCAGCTGTACACCATGTCCATAATGTCCATGTGTCTCCTGCGTGGGTGAGGCCTCTGTGAGGTCTGCCATGCAGGGAGAGGGTGCTCCAGAAAGGACCAGAAGGTGCTAGAAGAAATAAGAATAAGGCTGGGTGGTGATGGTGCACCCCTTTAATCCCAGCACTTGGAGGCAGAGGCAAGCAGATCAAGCTTTGTCTACTGAGTGAGTTCCAGGACAGCCAAGACTGTTACATGGAGAAATTATCAAGAAAAAAGCAGGAAAAAAATGAGAACAACAAGAAAAACAAATTATGGTTTTTGCTTTACATTTTCTTTAATTTTTATTCTTGTTTATTTTGAGGCAGAGACTTAAACTGTGTATCCCACACTGGTCTTGAACTTTCAGCCCTCTTGCCTTGGTCTCCCAGGTGCTGGGTTACATGTGTGTGCCTCGGCCCCGGCTCTGGACTGTGGGTTTCTGGGATTTCTGCAAGATGGCATGAACTGAAAGGAGCATAAGACAGGAGAGAGAGGGAGAGAGAGAGACAGAGGGGGGGGAGAGAGAGACAGAGAGACAAAGATAGAGAGAGAGAGAGAGAGAGAGAGAGAGAGAGAGAAAGAGAGGGAGAGAGAGAGGGGGGAGACAGAGAGAGCAAGAGAGAGAGCGAGAGAGAGAGGGAGAGAGAGAGACAGAGAAAGAGAGAGAGGAGAGACAGAGAGAGAGGGAGGGAGAGAGAGAAAGAGAGAGAGAGACAGAGAGGGAGGGAGATAGAGGGAGAGAGAGAGGGAGAGAGACACAGACAGAGAGAGACAGAGAGAGAGGGAGGGAGAGAAAGAGAGAGAGGGAGAGACAGAGAGAGAGAGAGAGGGGAGAGACAGAGAGAGAGAGGAAAGAGAGAAAGAGACAGAAAGACAGAGACAGAGAGAGAGGGGGAGAGAGACAGAGAGAGAGAGGGAGAGAGAAGAGAGAGACAGAGAGACAGAGAGACAGAGACAGAGAGACAGAGACAGAGAGACAGAGGGGGGAGAGAGAGACAGAGGGAGAGAGAGAGAGAGAGAGAGAGAGAGAGAGAGAGAGAGAGAGAGAGAGAGCGCAGTGCTTGCCTGGGACACACGGGCTCTTCTCTTTGGGGTTTGCTTTCACTGGAAACACAGTGTTGGGGAGCCCCACTGAGTGTCTTTGCTGCCTGGCGCCTAGTGGGCATCTCTGAAGACAGACTGCAGTGACTTTAAGGGCTCTCAAGCCAGCTGGCGGTGTGGCCGCAACGAGCAGGGACCCCCACCCAGTCCACATGTATGTCTGGAACTAGTGCTTTAATTTCCCTGACCCTCAGTTTTCTTCTCTGTATAATGGGCTGCCGTGCCGAGAGAGGAAGGGGCTGCGGGAGCACACAGTGCTACTTTTAGGTAGAGTTCTTGCTGACCCCTGAACGACCAGCCCCAAGCGGCAGAAAAAAGTGGACTTGGCCTTGGTGTCCCACCTGTGTCCCAAGGAAACACTGTCTGAGCTCTGGAGCCTGTGTCTCCTTCCAGCAGGAGTCCTGGGAGGATCCTGGGGAGGTATGCACACCAAAGATGCAAATGGAGGGAGCACTCTACCAGCCAGGCCCTGATCAGCAGCTCTGGGGCTTCCTGGGGTGCTGGCCAGGGTTAGGGTTAGGGCTCATGTCACCAGAACCAAAGAGGTGATAGGAAGCACTCTGGAAGCTTCTCCTGATGGTCCGCCATGTTCCTGGGAGGATCTTTAACATTGTGTTGAGCCTGGCGTCTGGTCTGTGTGACGGCTGCTACCAAGGCCACAGAGATGTGAAGTCACTGGGAGAGACAAAGGCTGGATCCTTACACCTGTACCACTGTCTATTCCGTAGTAGGTGCTCAATAAAGAGTTATTTAATGGATGAATACTTTAACCCGGCAAGGTCCAGTGAGCCCCACCTGGGTCAGGCTCTCTACCGGATTCTGGCGATGAGGAAGTCAGTATGGCCTGGTGCAGCTTGCTATCAGGACCTTCCATTGCAGGCCAGAAGATGGATGTAAGCTGAGACAGCAAGCCAGACAATACTGCCTGGGTCAGTAGGCAACTTCGGTGATGTTAGGGGCATAGGTAGGAGTTAAAGCAGTTTAACAACCACCGCATCATTGATACAATGGTTGTCTTCAAGGTTTGTGACTTCCGGGCTCAGCGTACTGTCTCGGGAAGTGGGGACCATGCATGACAGCATACACTTTCATGAGACAGGAAGCCTCTTGGTGGTGATGTGCTCTTGCGTCGACGTCGTCACCTCTCAGTGTTTTCGCATCTTTGGGCACAGACAGCTCTTATGGGCCTGTCCCATGAATCAGCACCTGGTCTTAAGTGCTTGGAAGAACTCCAACTAGGCTTACCAGGCTTGCACAGCAAATGCCTTTACCTGATAAGCCATCTTTCCAGCCTCTCATTGTTCAGATTTTAATCCAGCGTTTTGGGACATGCTTCCTGAAGGCAATTTAGACATGAGCTAACAAAGGAGAATTTGGAAACCACCACCAGAAAATCAACTCATTTGCTCATTCATTCTTCTGTAAATCCCTCTCATGGTTCACTGTCCGGGGCAGGCCTTTGTGCCAGGTCTGAGGGGCCAGTCTGGACCCACCCACCCTCTTGACACACACAGACTCCTTTACCCAGATTATCTAACTCAGGGGGCACTGGTCCCATCTCCCATCCCCCAACCATGAAAGGCCCATGACTCAGGTCCCCCCAGCGAGCATATCAACACCCTGGTGACAGTGGTTGGATCAGGGATGGGCATGTGACTCAAGCCCAGCCAATCAGAACATTTCCTGGATTTTTTAGCCTTTAATGTTAGGGAAACTATGCTATCTTCCTACTAGGAGCCCAGGGCCGGTTGAAGGCTCTGGGAGACAGTTTTGCCAACAGCTTGTGGGAGAGGCTCTCAGGGAATTAAAAGCAGAGTAATGGGGAGAGGGAGAGGAGGGGGGGAAGAAACATTTTTTTTAAATTTTTTTTTTTTAAGAAAAAAAAAACCCTTGATCAAGCTGTGCCTGAAGCCAACATCTTAGGGTTTCTAGCTTTGTGGATCAGTAAGTTCCCCTTTTAATTTAAACCACTTTGCACTAACTTTCCTGTTATTTGCATGGGAAAGTGTCCTGACTAAGCCAGGCATCTTCCAGGCAAGGGGTGGGTGGGGATGATTTACTGGAACTCTTTACCACAGATGTAAATTGGTTCACAGTAGAATCTTGCTCTGAAAAGCTGGGGTCGGGTTCTCAGACATCACAGCCAGGCTCAGACCATTGCGAGGGTTTTGGAGATGGTGCAAGGCAAGCCTCTGTCCCCTCTCCTGCTACCCTGTGCTCTGGGCTGCCACGCCCGTCACATAGCATTGGCAAGCCTCAGCTTCCTCATCAATAAGATGGGTCCGTTGTGAAGGCATAGACTTTGGGGTGAGGAGTGTAAATGTAACAGAGCATATGCTGGGCTGGGGTGAGGGTGGGGCTCAGTTATGGGAAGAACTTGACAGAACAGACGTTACCAGCACCGCCAGCTCCTTTGCCTAGTGTGCGATGCCTCTAGAGACGCAGGAGTCACACAGGCCCTCCTGGCTGTCTCAGGAAGCTTTGTAGAGAGGGAAGAGCTGGGTTTAGCCCTCCAAACACCTCCCTAGATTTAAAACCATAATGAACAAGGGGGCTTCCTACTCGAGAGGTCCAGCAATGCGAGTCAGTACTAGTAGTATCGAGTGTTTATTGGACACGTAACTACGTATCAGGCTTGATGGGATGTGCTCCTTATGTCTGCTTGTGCCATGGCCCTAGGAAAGAAGACAGGAGGGAGGCAGAGAAGGAGGGAGGGAGGGAGGAAGAACAGATTGTGTGGACAGCACTTGGTTCAGGTCTGTGTGCTTGGAACCTCCCCCCACAGATTAAACTCTTTGTTCAATGAGGGATGGGCAGGGCCACACAAAAAATCCAGGAAAGGCTGTGGCTGGGGATGGCTTCTCGAGGACAGTAAGTTGGGAGGGCTCCGGGCATCTGGTGGCATGGGGGCTGGGGCCAGCTGTCTTCTGCTGACCAAGCCTGAGCCCTCCCCCCTTCACTAGGCCTCTCACAGTGAGACCTCAACAGCTGCTGCAGTAGAATGTGCCTGTTGGCCATAAGCGACCTGCGGAGCGGGGCCAGTAACCCCGGGGTGAAAGGTTCACCTGTGGCCCGAGGCCTCCTGCCTCACCATCTGTCTTACCACCTGCAGCCGCCAGGCTGGCTTCTCCCCTTCAGCACCAAGGGAGGAGCAGCTACAGACATGACAAAGGGTGAGAAACAGACAGGGCGCCCTCTCCTCCAAAGGCTTGAGCAGGCTGGATGTCACTGCATGCCAGCTGAAAAAGCTGGGGGTACTTGCATAGTGGCAGGCACTGGGGTCCCATGGACCCCAGCAGCATCTTTGGTGAGTGGCCACGCTGTCGAGTGTACAGCAGATTCCCGTCTCCTCCCACAAGAAGCTGGAGACGCTAAGATGACTCTGTTACCCTGAAACCCACCTGGAGTCCAGCCCCAGCGGAGCCACCCCTCCCCAGGTCTGTGGCCTGGAGTAGCTTCCTTAGGCTGTTAGAGTCTCATCTTCTAAGTCTTTAAAATGAGGTGACACCCCGGACCCGGGACAGAACGGCCTCAAGGAGTTAAGTGTACCAATAGGTATGGCATCCATAGATCCCAGCGGGCCCTGGTAAGAGAGGCAGCAGGATCCCTGAGGCTTGCTGGCCAGAGATGCTAAGTTGATGAGAGACTTTGTCCCAAAAAATGAGGTGGAGAGAGACAGAGGAAAATACCAAGAGTGGAACTCTTGCCTCTACATGCCTTTGTCTACACGCACATACACATGAACATATACACATACACGAACACATACACATGTATACAACACACACGCACACACACACACACACACACACACACACACACACACACACACACACACACACACACACAAATGCAGCCTCCCTTGCCTTTCTGCCATGTGGCTGGGGCAAATGTTTTCCCTTCACTGTACCTCAGTTTCCTTGTCACATGGAGGTACTCCAGCCCCTTCCCGTGCAGTTTGTCTGGGGCATAAAAGCCCTTGGGATTTGGCAGATGGTGACTCGATGACAAATATTTGCTCTCAGAGTGACCAAAATCTTATCCAGTTGGAAAGGTCTGTCACCAGGTTTTTGGAGGGAGTGTGTGGCCTACTGATATTTGGGAACAATATTTGTGTAGTCTTTGGGTACATGAACACAACCCCCAAAGATAACATCTCTGAGGGTCTCTAACAAGCAGCTCTGTGGCATTGGAGGTTCAACCTGCCCCTTCCAAGGAGGGGGTGGGGTCAAGCAGAAGAGGAGCTAAGGTTTGAGACTTGCTGGCTTATAACCCCACCCTGGTACACTAGCCCTGCGGCTTATGTCAAAGCAAACCACGTGACTCCTCCAAGCCAGTTCCTCCCATTACAGAGGACCAGATAGACCCAGATCAGAGAGAATTGTGGGAGCCCATCAGCTAATCTCAGCCCAGGACTCACTCTCCTGTCAGGGAAACATTTGACAGCATGAATCAGGAAGAGAGGCCTGCTTCACGCATCAACCCTTTGTTACAGTCCCTCACGTTGTGATGACCCCCAACCATACAATTATTTTGTTGTCACATCCTAACTATGATTTGCTACTGCTTTGAATCATAAATATCTGATTTGTGACCCCTGTGAACGAGTCATTCGACCCCCTCACCCCACAACAGGGGTTGTGCCTCACAGCTTGAGAACCACTGACAAGATAATTTCCCCAAGTGTCAGTGCCTTAAAAGTCATGAAGTAGATGACTTCTGCTCAACGAACACTTGTTTTTGTTGACTAATGAAACCAATCTGCCCGCTCCCTGTGTCACCTTCTCCTGGCATGGGGAGAATGCCCACACCTCGTAGTCGTGTTGTGAGATTTAATGAGGAAATACGCCAAAGTGCCCGCGGATAAGGCTCTCCATGGGAAGACAGTGGCCCTGAGGGCTCCAGGGAGGGCAGCTGGCGTTTGGGCAAGAGGCTTCATCTGGAAGATGGGCTGCTCAGATCTCAGCACATACCGCTTCCAGCTCCAACTCACGCTTCTGAACAAAGTTGGCAGAGGCAACAGCAAAGGAGTCTGGATCCCCATTTCCCTCCTCCTTCTGTCCCAAAACAGGAAGAATTTTGAGAGAAATTTAACGTATGTTGGTGGCCATATTTGTGCCGGGATCATCAGAGGGCTCTTGGGTAAAACACCCTCAGGGCTTGAAGCCCTTCGTGCACCTGGTCTATCTTCCTGGTCTCTATGTGTCTGCCCCTGTGTGCTCATGTGTTCAGAAGCCAGTGTGTCTGCCCCTGTGTGTGTGCTCATGTGTTCGGAAGCCAGTGTGCCCGCCCCTGTGTGTGCTCATGTGTTTGGAAGCCAGTGTGCCCGCCCCTGTGTGTGCTCATGTGTTTGGAAGCCAGTGTGTCTGCCCCTGTGTGTGTGCTCATGTGTTTGGAAGCCAGTGTGTCCGCCCCCGTGTGTGTTCATGCATGCAGAAGCCAGGGATCAACGCAGGGAGTCTATTTATCGTTGTCTAGGTTGGTTGATTTGTTTTTCAGAATGCAGAGCTCCCTGAACCAACAAGACTTAGCTGGCCAGTGAGTTCCAGTGATCCTCCTGTCTCCACTCCCCTTGTGCCGCCATGCCTAGCTCATTTGGGGGGGCGGCAGTGTTAGGGTTTCTCTGTGTAGCTTTGTAGACCAGTCTGGCCTCGAACTCTCAGAGATCCTCCTGCTTCAGCCTCCCGAGGGCTGGGATTAAAGACGTGTGCCACCAGCACCTGGCCATGCCCAGCTTTTTATGTGGGCGTGTGGCATTAGAACTCAGGTTCTCACATGTGTGCAGTAGCACTTCCCCACCGGGCCGTCTCCCCAGCAAACTCCTTCTGTTCTTTCTTGGGAAGAATGATTTTCCTCTGGGCACGGGGAGTTGGATGCATTCAGCAACAGCTTCATCCCCTTCTCCTCCACTTTGCTCTGGGGTCAGGGTGGCCGTGGCGGGGAAGCAGCTTTGTGTGAATTTCCCTCTGAGAAAGGGGAGGACATTGCAGTCCGTGGACCCAAACAGGAAGACTCCTAGCTCAGTGCTCACGTGAGTCAGTCTGTATGTGATGTGGACAGTCTTTCAGACCCAAGGACAAGGGGTGGGGACAAGATGTCAGAGGTTCCATCTGGAGGTGGTCATCTGATGCTTTGGCCATTGGTAAGGGCTGTACTGGCATTGGCACAGCTGTAGCTTGGCCTCCTGCTCTACGGTGCAGAGGGTGAACTCGCCTATCTGCCCCCTGGAAGGGCAGGGGTTATGCTCTCAACCTGCCCAGCCCAGCTCTGCTCAGTTTAGCGCCTCCATCTCTAATCTGGGAGGAAAGACGAGGCCAGCTCCTTCAAGCTCTCCAGAACACTCTGTAAGTTCTTTGCCATGCCTCTCCTCCCAGGAGGAGCTGGCACTCTCAGTATTCTCAAACTGATGGCTGGGCTATGTCTCAAGTGTTGCTCAATCTCCAGCACGCTGAATCATAAGAGATCCAGCTAGAAGGAAGGGATGTGGAGGCCAAGATATTCCTTGGTCACCTTGCCCCACAGTAAATAGCAGGAAGGTCCCCTGTCCCTGGTGGTCTCACCTTCTGGACCTCACCCTACTCATCTGTCACATGGAGTCCTACTGTATCTGCACCCCGGCAGTGCGGGGCTTGTGGTGGCCTGGGACAGACACAGGGCTGTGAGCAGTGCCCGGTCACTCTTTAGAGCTCTTTAGGAGTTGACCAAGTGAAGTCAGGTGGCTCGGTACTGGGGACAAGCCGATGGCATCCTGCATGCTCCCTGATTTTAACCAACTCTAAGACATCTCGAGGCGCCAAGCAGCCTCTCAGGAAGGAACTGTTTGCCTAATGCCCACGGCGAACCACAGGGCACCACCTAGTTTTGAGACTAGGGCCTTACAGAGCGCTGGCCGCTGAGAAACCAGATAGTCCCTGTGTCTTTGGTATTCTGAGAGTACCCTAGAGACCGAGTCCTTTAGACTTCTAGACTCTGTGTTGGTGATTCGGTAGGTGGTCTACCCTTCACCTCTGGACACGCTGCTTTGAGAGGCTGGGTCTTTGCCCTATCTGTCTCAGCTTATGCTCCTGGCACGATTCGGCTGGGCTCTGCCAGCCTTGAAGACCTTCCTCTGCTCTTTGCTGGAGAGGGTCCCAAGACAATCTAGCTGGGCCATCACCTGCTGATGGTGGGATTGAGGTGGTCCTGAAACGCAGCAAACACTGAGCTGGATCACTGGAGCTTTCTGGAAGGCTTCGTCTGTGAGGTCTCATGTGCTTGGGGCAAACACACCCTCAGAATTCAGACAGACTAAGCACCCTTGGAAGAGGGAGGGAGTATAGGTTTGTGTGCGTGCACAGGTCCATGTGCACATGTGTGCCTGTGTGTGTGGAGACTAGGGGTCAAGGGTCAACACTGGGTGCTGTCTTCATCTACTCTCCACCTTATTTTTAATATTTATTTATATATTTAGTGTGTATGTGTGTGTGTGTGTGCATATGCACTTGTGCGCACTCGTGTTTTTTGTGCACACGAATTTGAGAAAGGGTCTGATCCCTTGAAGCTGGAGTTGTAACTGGAGCTTGGCTGGCCAGCAAACCCCAGGGACCCTCTTATCCCACCCTCCTACCCAGCACTGGAGTTAAAGGTGCCACACACAGCTTTTACAGGGATGCTATGGCTCGCACTCAGGCCTCTGTGCTCGCAGGGCAGAAGCTTTACCAGCTGGACCGTCTCCCGTGCCCCATCGTGAAGGGTGTTGAGTTAATGGCAGCCTCACCTGGATCTCTTTACCATCAGCCAAGGCTGTTCTCGCCAGTGCCTGCTTGCTCATATGTGAACTTCCCCCTCCTCTGGCCCGGGCTCAGCCCCTGCAGGCCCTGCGGAACCACTGCCAAGCCTGATCTCCTGGCTCTGGAGGTCAAAACCCTGGGAGGTCCAGCCCGAGGAGCCTGCACGCAGTGCTTTGTGTTTTATTACTATTTGTTGTTCTTGTTATTTTAACATTTATGGAGTGCGTCTTAGCTGTGAACTCTTCTCAGGCGTCACTGTGGTCAGACTCTCCAGGGTGCGGGGCAGAACATTAGTTTGCCTCTTGTCTTAGCGTCTGCCCTATCCACTTTATTAAAAACACTGTTCTACTTGGGGCTGCCTTTGTTCTCAGAGCCTTGTGCATGTGGCCCCAGGTCCACCCTAAGCCCCATGACTCCATCCTTTGAACACAGGGGCGTCCGTGGAGACCAGAGGAGAGCAAACGTGCTCCATGAGTGTCAGAGAGCAGCGAGTTCAGGCTCTGAGGGCCGGAGAGTCGTGGCTATTCAACTCCATTTGTCTCCTGTCTGTGTCAAAGCAGGCACAGACAAAACAGAAACAAATAAACCTTTACGTTTGAATACAGCAGCCAAAACCAATCCCAGGGCCATGGTGTGCAGACCCTGAGTTGGATGGTAGGTTTTGTTCAAATAGGAGCCCCTCTTTAACCCTTTGGTGGATCTCACTTCAAGTCCTTTTAACCTGCTTCTTCAAGTGAACCCCTAGAGCAAGCCTAAACCCAAAGGTCAACTTTCCTTGTTTGTCTGTAATGTAAATAAAGTTTTATTGTCACAGGGCCATGGCCACTAGCTCCTGTAACCTTGCATTTTTCCCCTTCTACAACAGAGACAGACTTCTCATCCCCCAGAAGCCTAAAATATTTTTATTCTTCAACTTGTCACATAAAATGTATGCTGATCCTTCTCCCTGCCTTAGATGCTGTTCAAGTAGTGGGATTTTTGTTATATACCCGAGACTAAAACTGGCCCATTTTAGAATTATGGGATCTAGTCCTTCCAGTTCTGTGGGGAGCAGGTATGCACTGTGGTATACAGAAGTCAACCTCCAGCACGCCTCGGGAGCTGGCAAACTTGTTTGTAGTTTCATAAAGAAGGTCTCTCACTGGCCTGGAGCACACCAGTTAGGTGCTTCCCGTTTCACCACAGAAGCTCTGGGGTGACAGGTGCCACCACATCTGGCTCCACATGTTCTGGATGTCTGAACTTAGGTCAGATTGTGTGGCAAGGGCTTTGCCTACTGAGTCATCTCCCCAGCCTGGGAGTTTAATGTTTAGAACTGTGCTGGTGTGAGATTCAGTGGGACCAAGCCCATTCTCACGATGAAGAATCAGTTATACAGAAAATCCAGTTCAAACCAGTTTAGCCAGAGGAGGGGAGATGTAAGCTGGAGGAACTGGGGTGGGGTCTGGATTTGGAGTAAAGTTCAGGCACAGCTGGGTCAGGGCTCAGGTGAGACAGTGAGGATTCCTGATGCTTTCTGGCTGTGGACCACATTCTCTTCTTGCTGTTTTGCTTTGATCCTCAGCCTGTACACTAGCCACATGGTGGGGGCATCCCAGCCTGCTCTCAGGCACACAGTAGGTCCTCAGTAACTGCTCACTGAATGAACAGACTGCAAAGCTTGGCTTAAAAGCTTGACGGTTTTCTAGGTGTTGGTCCCTGATCCGGAAGTTGGGAGTGTTCATGCATCCTATCTGGAGGGGGAATGGAGGCGGGTGCTGCGGTGACAGCTCCTGGTCACGCCTCTGACTTCCTGTGGGGCTTGGGCGCCTTTAGCCATCCTGCGATGTGCACAAGATTTACAAGGATGGTGCAACAGGAAGCTGGGCAGTTGGGATTGTGGGGCCAGGCTGCATTCTAGGCGTTTATCTCTGGAGTTTGGCTTTCTTCACCTCATCCACACAGTGTGCAACTGGCACAGACTACACTGGTGTGTGAAAAGCCATCTCTGTGGTTGTTTAAAGGTGAAGAGAGCATGTCGGCCTTCACAGACACATAGCTGTACTATAAATATCAATTCCCTTCAGGGACTACAGAGATTATTCAATAGTTAAGAGCATTTGTCCCTCTTGAAGAGGACCCAGGTTTGATTTCTTAGCACCAATATGGTGTCTCACAACCATCATCAACCCCAGTTCCGGGAGATCCATAACAGGCATACATGTGGTACACATACATACATGTAATCAAAACATGCATACACATAAATGAAGGTCTTTAAATAATATCAGTTACTTTCCCAGAATCAAAAAAGAAATGTATTCTTGTTTCCACTATGCCCCTCACCCTCTTTGGGACCCTCCCCTCTCAGAGACTGGGTCTTCACTACCATAAAATAATCTCCAGGACCCGCTCACCCTGGGAGTCTAAGATTCTGAGACTCACTTCCATGAATATGGAAGTCTTAGAGCTGGCCTTTGTGTCCCAGAATTGCACCTTGGCTGGAGTGCCAGGCTCTGAGAAGGGCACAATGGTCAGCTTTCAGCACCTATTCTCAACTCTGTCACTAGGCTGAGAACCTGGTTGGCATCAGTATTTCCAGACTCCCTTGCAGCTAGGTTTCTTCGAGAAGACTCACTGCTATGGGATCCAAAAGGCAGAGGTCATGACTAAACCATCTCTGCTGCTTAGACTGATGAGCACAATGTAGAAGGCTTTGGGATATAGCCTTCATAGAATCTCAGTGGATACTCATGGTTTTATGTATTGATAGCCATGGCACCTCAGTCCAGCTGCCCCTGGAACTGACCCCAAGATGAGGATTCAGATGCGAGTGACCCATCTAGGAGGTGGTTCTGGGACACACTATATTGGAAATGAAAAGACGAGAAGGGAAGGGAAGGCTGGCATGAAGGATGTGTGCTCCAGGCATTCAGGACTTACTGCTGATAGGACCAGCTCATAATGAATACATGCTCTGGAATGGAGAGATGGCTCAGCTGCGAAAGGCTAGGGTCACAACCAATAACAAATACATGCTCTGGAGGCTTCCCTCAGAAGAGGCAGGGGAACCCGTATATGCAAGGAGCGCCATTAGGGAGTGGTCATGGTAATGCTAGCTGCTGTGACAAAGTTTGTAGTCCCCAGGCATAGCACAGACCAATTTCAGGTTTCTGATAAATTTTGTTCCCCTCCCTGGCTCCTCCTCCTCCCTCTGGTCCCTCAGTAACAAGTCCGGTTGTCAAGTTGATGAGAAAAGAGAAGCTAAGATTGAGGGTTGGAAGCATGAAGGGCGGCAGGACACGTTTAGACATTCGTGTTGCGTGCAGTCTGTATCACAGCTACACACTGCACACATGACATGTACCCATGATCCTTGTGTCAGAACAGTCGTTAGCCATACCTAGCTGCAAGAGAGCCTGGGAGATAGTGTGCACCCAGGTCTAAGAGGAAGAAAGCTGGATTCTGGTGAGCATGCTGGCCTCCTCTAAAATTAGATGTCTCAGTCAGGGCAAAGCAGTACCAACCTGAGGCACTAAACACCCACTGAATCTGTGGCCTCTGCTACTGCAAGCATATGTTTCTTTCCTGTTCTACAGTGTCATAATTCTCATAGCACCCGTATGACCTTTGCCTCTGCAGATGTCTGCATCAGTGCCAATTTTTTAAACCACTCCTAACTCCCTACCAACTGGCAGGCCTGTTGATTGTCCGGACTTTTTAGAATTAGTCATAAATATTGATCAACACCAAGTGTGCTAGGCTGAACTATGTCCCCCAAAAGATCAGGTTCTTTATACCGAAATTTGTAAGTGTTAGTTGGGCGTAGTGGTACACACCCATAATCCCAGCATTCAGGAAGTGGGGGCAGAAAGATCAGGAGTTTAAGGCTAGCTTGGGATACAAAATGAGAGTCTGTCTCCAAAAATAAAAATTAATCGTTGAAAGGGTTAAATAGTAGTTTGATGGCAGAGTATTTGCCTAGCATGTCCAAGGCTCTGGGTTTGACACTTCCTTCCCTCCAGACCCCCACCCTCCACCCTCCCAGTCCCCCACCCCCCACAAGATGGACCAAAAATAAAAATAAAGAAGATAAATGTTATTTTAGGTGTCAATGATTTTGTGGCTGGGGTTGCACTAAAGATGAAGAGGAGAAGATGATCCTAGGTTATCCAGGTTGTCCCTAAATGCAATAATGGGTGCTTCTTAAAAAGGTAGACTCCATACATTCCCACACCAGCCGAGAAAGCCATGTGAAGACAGAAGGTTGACGACATTAGCCTTGGAGACCATATGGATACAGCCACAAGCCAAATGCACCGGGAGCCACCAGAAGCTGGGAGAATGAGAGACAAGCATCTCCCCAGGACCCTCAAGAGAACGCAGCCCTGGAGACGCTGGGACTTAAAGGAGGTTCTGACTGTGGACTTCTAGCCTTCTCAAGTTTGAGAGGATACATTTATGTTTATCTTCAGCAGCGGGGGGTGTGGCACTTCAAGGCAGAAGCTACAGGACACTGGGACACCTACAGGCTTCCTGGGGTTCTCTGAGTGATGAAATGTATAAGAAACTTGAGTTGTAGATTGTCCCAAACTGAATTCCCTGCCATCCTGCTGGCCCTTCCGCCCGATGGGCGTATGCTTGCTTCCGCCCCTCCCCCTTGATGACTGGCATGGAGGCTTCAGTCTCCCTAGCCTTCTCCTCGCCCCTCACCTCTTGTAAACCACCGGCCACTAAGGCTTATCAGAATGCGCTGAAGTGGTTCCCCTGTACTCTTTTTATTAAAAAACAAAAACCGTGTATTTAAAAAACATACACATATACACACATGCTTCCCAAGCGAAAGTCAGACGGCCACTTCTGGTGCTGGCCCTTGCCTTGTTTGAAATAAAGTCTCTTTGTTGTTTGCTACTTTGAGCAAACTTTGAACTCAGGTCCCCTTAGAGCTTCCAAGGGTCCTGATGTCTCCTCTCCCATCTCATCGTGATTTCTAGGATTGCAGACGCACATTGCTGCACCCAATTTTATGTGAGTTCTAGGGATTCAAACTCGGTCCTCATGCTTGCACAGCCAAGTGCGTTACATACTGAGCCATCGCATGTGCACATGCACACACCTGTGTGCACACCTGTTCCCACTCTGGCATGTGAAAGTGACAGAGAGAAGAAAGCTTGCTTGCTTACAAACGTGCCCATCCATCCATCCATCCATCCATCCATCCATCCATCCATCCATCCATCTGTTCTTTCAGCCCCCAGCCCCCGAATCCCACTCCAGCATTAGGCACTCAGAGGAATCCCAGAGCCATTGGCCCGTATTCACCAGCTCAATCAGAAATCTCAGGGCGGTGATTGGAAAAGGCTACAGAAAAAATGACTTGTATTTATGTTGTATTTATGGGGTGGTGGAGGGTAAATGCTGGGGATTGAACCTACCACCTTGTGCATGCTAGACAAGCACTTTCCTGGGGAGCCCAGAAGATGACTTTGAGAGGCAGGGTCTTGTGATCCTCTGGGAGGTAGCCTTTGGCTGTGCCAGACAGACGGTGGGAACAGTGCTCTAGACTGAAGGAACTATGTGTATGTGAAGAGGCCTGGTGGCTGGAGGGTATTGATGCCAGGGGAAGCAGCAGGGGGCAGGGGGGAAGCACAGGCTGTGAGGTTAAAGGTCTGCCTTTCAGACCTGGCCCTCAGAGTTCTGATGTGGGAGAGGTTCAGCTGTTGGCCATGGAATTGAAGATTCGATGGGCCACAGCCGCGTGCAGGAAGGGAGGGGCTTGTGGGGAGACTAGGACAGACAGCCCAGAGTGAATTGCCTGAGGTCAGTGGGGTCTCTCCAGCCTTTCTTCCCAGTTTGGTAAAGAGCTCCACTGTGTTGTAAAATGGGCTTCTTACTGTGCACTGGGGGTCAAAGAAATTGAAAGCCAGGGCTTTAGGTCCCTGTGAAGTTTGGAATTTCGCCCAAGGGCAGTGGGGAGTCATTAAAGAGGTTTTAATGGGGGCATGGCAAGGCCAGAATGGTGTTTTAAAGCCTCTCTCAGGGAGCTGGCAGAGGGAGTCTGGGGGAGGCAGGCCAGGAGGCTCTTGGAGTTAGTCACCAGGGAGTGACAGGCAGCCAGCCCTGAGTGGCAGCTGGCATATGGCGGGGCGGGGCTTGCAGATATCTGTAAAAGGCTTCGTGTCCTGCAAGGGGCAAAGGGCTAGAATATTGAAAGGTTTGCCTCCCTCCCTGGGGACCCCAGACTCCTCCCACTCACCTCCTTTCTGGGGAGAACCCTCACAAGCACAGCAGACAAAAGACACATTTTATCTTATTTTTGTGAAGGGTGTGAGTGTGCACGCATGTGTGTGCATGTGGGTACCATGTGCCATGTGGAAATCAGAGGGCCGCTTGGTGTCATTCCTCACCTACACTTGGCTGAGACCGGGCCTTCTTGCTATTACTGCTTCCCGCACCAGACTAGCTGGCCCACAGCTTCCAGGGCTTCTCCTGCCTCTGCCTCCCACCTGGTCTGAGGAGAGCTAGGATTACAGGTGTGTGCTCCCCAGTGCCTGGCCTTCAGGTTCTGCACATTCAAACTCAAGTCCTTGTGCTTGCATTGCAATCCTTTTAGCCACCTGCCCAACAAAAGGCTCTTGAACTTACCCCTCAGCCTGGCAACCTGCAGAACACTCATTTGTAGCGTCTGCCCACTTATCCCTATCGAGAGGTGCTACTGCTCTCCCCACTTCAAAGATGGGGAAACCGAGGCTCGGGAAAGGAGGGGTTATTTGTCTGGAGCCACAGCTGCCATCGTGTTGTGTGATGGCTCAGAATGTCGAGGCGGATTTGCGGTAAATTAAGAGCCAGCCTGGTCTACACAGTTCTAGGCCAGCTTGGGCTATAGGATAAGACTGTCTTGAAAGAGGGGGTGGGGGTGGGAAACGGCTCAGTGCATGAAATGTTTGCTTCACAAGCAAAGGATCTGAGTTTGGATCCCCAGCACCCAGTTAAAAAGCTGGCTGTGGTAATATGTGCTGGGGGAGGGGGGGAGGTGGTATACGTAAACCCTAGAGACTGGCTGGTCAGCAGTGTGGCTGAAACGTAAACTCCAGGGCCAGTAAGGTCAGACCTTACCTCAAAAAAATAAAGTGGGCAAGCAGTTGGGGAGGAGACCATGCTCACCTCCTGTGTCCACGTGTACCTGCACCCCCCACGCATGCACACACACCGCACACACAAGTAGATGCAGCATAGCGGGCTCCAGCCAGGCCTGATCCTGCAGCACATGTGACAGCTCCGTGCTGGCTGGGATCAGGGCCATCTGGGCTGAGGAAGGAAGAATTTGCTGAGTGCTGAGCAGTGAGCCTTAAGCATCAGGAGACAGCGGCAAAGGTGCCCAGACTGCTCCAACAAGTGAGCAGCCACACTGGATTCAAACCAGCTTCAAACAGAGCATTGTGGGCTCAAGCCACCCCTGCCCTCGCTCCCGGACAGCCTTTTCTGAGGTACTGGACATCCATCAGCACTCAGGCCTCAGCCTGCCTGCACCTACAGCCTCGCCTCTGGCCAGGACTGAGCTATTGGCCTCACAGTGCAAGGCGGATGAATAGGCGTTCCAAGGCAGAATTCACACCCATAGCCCTATGCCCCGCCCCCCACGACACACAGTTTGTTATCATTCTGTCCTTTTGGATTTGCAGTCTCCTCTCTCTGTTTCTGATGAGCGATTGTGGATCCACTTTAGATCTCCAGGCCTGGCGAGCCTTCAGATGCACGGTTCATCCTCAGCCTCTAAGAATGACAGGAAGCCTCAGGTCAAAGGTGCCACCCTGGGGCCTGAGCCTGTGCTTCCTAGCCCCTGAGTATGACCCGTCCTGCCTCCCCATTGTAGATGGCTGTTTTCCTTGGCTTGGGAGGGAGACAGGTGGTCCCACCTGGCTGACTCAGGCCCAGGCCTGTCCAGTCTCCCAGACGCTCTGAGGCTTGGCCTTCTGACTCCCCTGGGCTTGGCATTGCTTGGCTTGCCTTGGCTCCGGTCTACCAGGACGAGCCCTGTAATGACGAGTGGCCCTTTTCAGAATGTTTGTCCAGTCAAGGTTGACAACATTCCCAAGCCACCGTCTGTTGATTTTCATGGGAAGTCCTGGCTCTACAGCGTCGAGATCTCTCGCTGGCTTTGTCTTCTTTGTAGGATGAAGTCTGTGAGGAGGGTGGGGCAGCAGGCTGTGTTTACAGAACCCCAGTCTGAAGGCTGGCAGTCATGCAGGCTGGGGCAAGGTGAGCGACAGGTTCCATGAGGTGGCCCTTGAGAGTCCTTGGAAAAGGTGTGGGAAGGGAGCTCCAACAACCAGGGTGTGTTTGTTTCTGACACCAGGGATGGAACCCAGGACCTTTGTGCAGGCTAGACAAGTGTTCTACCACTGAGCTACACCCTCAGCCAACAGCTGGGATGGGAACAAGCACACACCTACAGCCCTTTAAACTTCATTCATTCATTCATTTGTTCATCTAGTCATTCACTGGGCAAGAATTCATTCAATGCATTTTCTACGCCAGGCACTGATCCAAGCCCTGGGAAAGCATCTGGTTTCGCTCTCAAACAATGCTGTCCAAAAAGGGTGTGGTATGGGTTGCACATGCACACCCAAGCTCATGCACACACATGCAGTTTGAATGTTCCAGTAGCAGTAGGACAAACTGAGAAAACTTTCATTTAATACAAAGTGTCAAAATGTCATCCACTGGGATAGAGTCAACATGGTGAAGTCATCACCCACGGTGTTGCTGGATTTGGTTCTGGTTCTTGCTAAGTACCTGTTTGGGCACCTGTCAGTCTGGATTAGCACACCCAGGCCCTGTGGCTCATGTTGACCGTACGGGATCTGGAAGGAGCAGTGAGTACCACACAAGGGTTCACTCAGCTGCCCACCATAGCACCCATTGGTGGCCCTCGAGACATAGTGGGGTGCCATGCAAACTGCTCTAGTGAAACTGAATGGCGGTGGTGGGCATGCTGGGGAAGGGCTACCTGGAAGCGGTGTGACAGGGGAACAGTGCCTAGCAGTGGGGGAGGGGAACAAGCTACAAGGACAGAAGGAATGAAGTTATCCATAGCCTGAAGCTCAGTGCTTTAAGTGGCACTGGGTAAAATCCCGATGCCAACAGAAGGAAAGCAGTGAGGGATATGGTGAAACTGGTCCCTTTGAAGCCATAGCAAAGCTCTGTGGCTCAGCCAGTAGCCACTGTCCCCCACTCCAAGACTACAGAACTCCAGTCCTGCTTGCCTGGCCACTTTCTCAGCCGAATGGACAGAGGATAGCAAGACTAAGCCCATTATCAATGACCAGCTAGGTACGGCCGTAGTTTTAGCCAATGAGACATGGGGAGGTCTCCTGGAAGTAGAAAAGCCTCTCTCTTGGAATAAATGAAGACATCTAAAGGGAGACTTTTCCATTTCCTTCCTTCCTGTCAAGTGAGGTGTATGCAATCCTAAGATACCAGGAGGCCAAGAGATACACAAGTTCTCAGCTAGGATCTTGACTCTTGACACTTGACCCTCTTGGGCCACCATACACATCTTCTGTACAGTTAGCTTCCCTGTGTGTGGTGAGCCCAGGGATAGCAAACATTTCCCTGGTGTCTCTTCAGTGTGAGCTTTTCCTGATAGTTCTTCTCATGGATGCAGGCCTTTCTTAGACACTTTGGCCAAATGAGGCAGTGTTCACAGCTAAGCTTCATGGCTGCCAGGGCCTTGGCCCCTGAAAGAAGGGAATATTCCACATGAGGCCACTTGAGAATATTACCAGACACCTCTGGGTCTTAGGGGCTGCCTTCACTCAGTTAGCTAGTTTTTTTCACCTCTCTCTATCTCTGTCTGTCTGTCTGTCTGTCTCTGTCTCTTCTCTCTCTCATGTGTGTATGTGTGTGTTATGTGTGTGTGTGCATGCATAATCATGTTCATGTGGGCAGATATGTGTTTGCATGTCCATGAGGCAGACAGATATGTGTTTGCATGTTCATGAGGCAGATATGTGTTTGCATGTTCATGTAGCAGGCAGATGTGTTGCTTGTTTTCCCAGCGGCTCTGCACTTTATTTTTGAGAGAGGTCTCTCACCGAGCCTGGAGCTCACTGTCTCGGCTGTGTAGTGGAGCATGAGCTCTAGGGTCTTCCTGTCTCTGCCTCTCTGGTGCTGGGTTTGCAGGTGCACACTGCCAGATTTGCCAGATTTTCCATGGGTTCAAACCCAGGACTTCAGGCTTGCATGGCAAGCTGCTGAGTTTCCTCCCTGGCTCTCTGTTCCTTAATTTTTAAAATTTAAATTCTTAACTTTAATATCTAATGTCCAAACTAATGTTTGAAACTTTTATCCATCCCCATGCTCAGCATACTTCTAAAAGAGCATTTCTCAACCTTGGCACTTTTGTCACTCTGGGCAGGTGGCTCTGTGCTTCAGAGCTGTGCTGAGTCCTGTGGAGTATCAGGAGCACCCTTGACCTCTGACCACTAGATCTACCCCCTCCCCAAACTGACAGCCTCCAAAGTACAATCCCTTCCACAGTAAGTGCCACCAGTCACCTCACCTGCAGTGTTGGTCATCCTGTTGGGGCAATTCTAGTGCATGGCTGGCTCACCTCGCCTCACCCATGTCCTCTGCACCATAGGTCAAGGCTTGGTGGATAATGAGCTCCTTTCCACCCAAAAAGCTGGCTCCCTGGCCTCTGCTTTGCGTTTCTGCAGGCAGGAGAAACTGTCAGACTGGGTATGGGAAGGGCATTTGTAACCCTGGACCTCGGGAGACTGAGGCATGAGCATCACAAACTCAAGGCCAGCCTGGTCTACTCAGGAGCCACCAGCGATGTTCAGCAGTGGCTGAAGTGGGGACCTTAGCTCTTGAGAACTGTGACTCCATCTGTCTTCCATCCCTCTGGATCCCTGGGAATTAGGTCCTGGAGCACATAGTTAACAACTTGTTAACATCTGGGCTCCCTGTTTGTGCCTTCTCTGCAGTCCTCCTGGCTTCTGGTTTTCACTCATTCATGTCGCTTGTTTTGGAGTATGTGTACATATTATGTGAGAGCGTGTACATGTGTGATCCTGCATGTGCATATCCATGGAGGCTAGAGGACAATCTTAGTTGTCCTTTCTTAGGACTGCCACCTTATTTTTGAAGCATGGCCTCTCACTGGACTTTCTGGTTAGCCTAGGCTGGCCGGCAAGCCAGTGAGGTCCAGAAATCTGCCATCCCCCCCAGAGCTGAGACTACAAGTACATGCCACCATGCCTGGCTTCCGTGGGTTCTGATTGAACGTGGACCCACACACTTGCATGGAAACACTTTCTGAGTGAACCATCTCCCCATCCCACTCCCACCCCAGACTTTCCCAAACCCCAGGAGTTATCAGCCTAGATTTGTAACAGCAAAACTGGGAGTCTATTTGTCTAAGCCCCTGGCCTGGCTCACACCATAGTATATTCTTTGGGGCTTGACCTTTTCCTGCCAGGTTTTGTCTGGATGCTAAACATGGCCCAGGGGACATCCCCAAGGCTGGTTTCAGCTTCCATTAGCACTGAGAAGTGCCTCTTTGTTAAAACAGTAGAAAGAAGAATGAAGAAGTGTGGGGTGCGGGATACACAGGCCAGTCCAACCCCCAAGACTCAGCCCCACACTTTAAAGTGTGCAGACCCTGCAGTGGCAATGACACTTGTCTCTGAGGCCACTTTGACAGGATGTGTCTCCTCTTAGCCCATCCTGTTCTAATCTGAGACCTGATCCTAGAAGACAGACCAGCTAAACGGCTTTGACCCAGGTCTGCCTGTCAGCTCCTGCGGGACCTGAGGGAACTTTGTTCTGTGGCTGGGTTTTCAATGCTGTCCCTCCAGAGGGTGGAAAAGTGAGGCTGTGGCTCTGTACCACACTCTGTCCCCGGAACCTTGCCAACAGTCAACCCTGACATCCTCACCAAAGCCCTCAGAAAAGGCCACCACCAGGCCACCACCGGCTGTCTGTGTCACTGCTTGACAGCTGAAACAAGCAGTGGTAGATCTGGGGAGGAACACAGGCACCAGGATGCTGCCACAGTCTCTGGCTAGCTCTGCCTGGGCTTCTGAGGAGAGCATCAAAGGGGTGCATATCAGCCATGTTTCACAAGTAAACACTAGGGGTTGGGAGGTGACTCAGTCAGTAAAATGTTCGCCATGCAAACAGAGGAAGTGACTTCCATCCCCAGAAACCACTTTAGAATCAAGCATGGTGACACATAGACGTGATCCCAGTGCTGGGGAGGTGACAGGAGAACCCCCTGAGGCTCACTGGCCAAGGTTAATTTTATTAACAGTATCAGAGTTTCACAGTGCAATCAAATACCCCACAACATCTCCCCTCCCATTAAAATACATGTATTTAAATTTTCCTGAACCTTCGTGAAATAAGTGATGCAGACCACAAACATTCTGGAGTAAAGTCATTAGAGCCCAGGTTGGTGGCTGTGGGATGTTGCCACTGAATCTGTAGGTCCCTGCTGGTGTCATCAGACAAGCTGTCCTCAAGAGAGACAGTGGAAGGGCTGGACGTGTCCTTGTCCCTTCCACTCATCTAAGCCTGCTCACAGGAAAAGCAGGCTAGCAGCAGACAGACCCTGAACATGAGGATACAGCACAGCACAGGTGGCCTGGTGGTTTCCATGTGTCAGCCGTCCATACGAGAAAAGACGGTGTGGCCAGTCCCACGCGCGAGGGTAAGGACAGCATAAGGACTGTGTGGGCAAGTCATGCCTCTCCCAAGTCAGCACTTAGAGAAGGTTGAATACGGACAGTGTTCCCCGTGGTATAAGGCCAGTGGGAAAAGCTTAGAGGAATGGTTCTCAACCTGTGAGCCCTGTGAGGGAGGGGCGGAACAACCCTTTAAGGGGGCTGTGGTCACCACAACATGAGAAACTATGTTAAAGGGTCACAATATCAGGAAGGCTGAGAGCTACTGGCATAGGGGGTAAGGGCACTTGCTGCCAAGCCTGACTACATCAGTTCAATCCCCAGGGCCCACATGGTGGAAAGAGAGAACTGAGTCCCGCAAGCTGTCCGCTGACCTCCACACACTCACCATGGCAGACAAGCATACACACACACACACACACACAAAACACATCGATAAAATGTCATTTTGGAAGCTGCAAGAAACAATTGTGGATTTGGGTGTGGTCATAAAAACTGTCCATATTTGTAATGACAACCAGGGTTTTCTAGTGTGATCTTTAAAAAACACTTCAGCAGAGAAGTAATGAACCAGAAAGCTCCTAAGAGATCCATGTCCTGAAACACGTCTAACATGTTTATAAGATGAGAGCAATTCAGGAGGGTCCCCAGGGTTGACCTCTGGCCTCCATAGGTGCACACATTGTGTGGGGACCCCTTAGCTTCTCATCTGTTTGGAAAGTTCATGAATCAAACTCCCAGCCCTCACCCTGAAACCAAAGCAGGAAGTGGTAAAGAAAGACAAACACAAACAAAAATAAAACGTCACCAGGAATGCCCATAAAAGGGATCCATCAGTCTCCGAACAAGCAAAGAAATATTTCAAGACTCGAAATCACAGCATATGATCCCTTCCGATTTAAGCTAAGGATGTGTGCGGCTAGAGGGAGCTCAGTCATAGAGCAGGTGACTCTGAAGGCGCAAGGGAGCAGACGTAAGTCTGGTGATGGCCACTTATGCCCTGCTCCTGGCCTCAGACAGAACCCCACAGGATCTGGTGAGTGAGCACAGCCTACCCCAGCCTTGGAGCCCAGGCTGAGTGTCACAGCTGTGTGAGGCTCCCAGGACCACACTGTGCTTCCCTGAAAGATGTTTAGACCCTGTATAAAGATGCCTTCATCATCCTGCAGGGTCAAGGACCTAGCTCGGAGGTAGCGGGGCTGGAATACTACATAGCAATGAAAAGAACCAATTAGCTCGTTGTTCTGTGACCTAGAATGAACCCTGAGGTATTTCTAATTTTTTTGTTTGTTTTATTTGGGTTTGGTTTGGTTTTTCCAGACAGGGTCTCTCTGTGTAGTCCGGGCTGTCCTGTAATTCACTCTGTAGACCAGGCTGGCCTCAAACTCAAGAGATTCACCAGCCTCTGCCTCCTGAGTGCTGGAACTAAAGGCGTGCACCACCACCTCCCAGCTAACACCAAGATATCAAATAAACAAGATGGAAAAAAAGTCTCAGGACAATGTAAGCTTAAATAACATGGATAAAAAGCATTCCTATCAGGTGCATATCTGTAATCCCAGCCCTCAGACCGCCGAGGCAGGAGAATCACCAGTGTGAGGCAAGCCTGGCTTTTTGTCTCAAAAAGCATAAATAACATCTTTGTGGGCCATGTGGGTGTTTCGTGTGTTTGTGAAAAAGGCTTGCTGGAGTTAATCACATCAACTGTGAGACCTAAATACCATATGAAAAACGAAAATATTTAAAAGTGTTCTGAGACACTACTGAGGTAATCAAAACTTTATCTTAGAAAAGGGGGGCGGGGCATGAGGGCTGGGGCTGTGACCCGGCTGGTAGAGTGCTTAGCATGCATGAAGTCCTGTGTTCCATCCAGAGCACTGAGGAAAGCGGGCGTGGTGGTGCATCCCTCTTGTCCTAGCGCTTGAGAGGTGAAGGTGAGGTCAGCCTGAGCTACATGAGCTGGGGGGCCTGGGGGGGATAGGGTAGGGGAAAACAATTCCCGACAAATCAAGTAGAGGCCAGGGGCTCTGTTGTCTGTACCCACGGTGTGTTCACACTCCAGAGGTGTGGAGTCACCCACTGCAGGGTTCCAGCAGAGCCGGGATAGCAGACCTCACTCTGGATTGTCACTGCAGGGCCTTATAGGTGGGATCTGCCACCACATCCGCTGTGCCTAGAACAGTCCCTGGCTCCCTCTCCCCGTTGCAGCTCTGGGCATGCCTGCTTCATCCTCTTCCCCTTGCTCAGAAGCAGGAGCACCAGGCAAAGGTCTTAATGGAAGCAGCTTCTCAAGTCATTTGGAACATCGCAGCCTCTTAGGGTGGTGGGGGGCAGTAGCGTCTATACTCCCTGTACTTCTGCATATGCCCTACAGATAGAGGGCCAGCCGGGGCTCTCCAGTGGGATGCCCAGAGGGGCTGGGCAGGTGATGTTAATCAAGGCAGCATCTGGGGAGGTGATAAAAGCTGTGACCAGCAGCTTGGCACATGTGACAAGCACACGATAAATACTGGTTGGATGAGTGCCTTTATTCCCAGAGTTCATTCGTTTATCATGCCACAAGTATTTATGAAAACCACTACTAAAGTCCCCGTAGGAGATTTGAGGGACCTTTTAAAAAGACAAAAATCCCTGCTATTAGACGGCTTAAAGTGTGGTAGGGGAGGCGGATGGAAATTAAATACACACAGGCACATAGACACGTGCACACACAAAACACATAGTAAGTGGTGTTTGAAAGGTGGGGAATGGAGACCCACTCAGGGCTGGGACAAACGTAAGACAGATGAGGCCTCTGGAAGTGAACCACAGGGAATGGTACCGCACACAGAGGGAACAGCCTTCGTAGGAGAGTGAGTGTGGCCAGGTCTGACAAGGAGACACACCTCACTAAGGCTGCTTCAAAGATTCGCCACAAGGCAAGAACAACAGGATGCATCCTGAGGTCACGCAAGGACAGCCAGGGGGGCTCAGATCTGAGCTGTCACAGAGAAGGCTCTGGAGGGGTGCCAAAGTGGCTCCAGGGAGATGGGTGTGGAGGCCACAGCCGCATTCCGGGGCAGAGGAGGTGGTGGCCAGGAACTGAGTGGAAGCCATGGAAGTGAACCTGGCAGGACCTGGTGAAGGATCAGACTTGAGAGCTTCCTGCGTGAGCACCTGTCCCCACGGAAGGGAGATGGGGCCCAGGCTGTTAGAGATCCGCAGGCTCCTTTGCACTTGAAATCAAATGAGGATGAGGCAGCCAGGGAGGCTGAGTTTGGACCACAGCTGTCTACCCAGAAGCCCGAGATTGCTGTCAACAGGCTTCGATCTCAAGCCCTCCATGGATGCGGATCGTTGGCCCTCTCCAAAGCCCGCCTGACCCTCTGTCCTCTCTCCTTCTCCCAGGGAGGGCCCCTGTGCTCAGCCAGGGTAGCCCTGTGCTAGGAAAGGTGAATGGACCCACCGCCTGGGACCCTCCATCTGCTTTTCAGCCTTGCCAGCCTTTGAAGTCGCCCTGCCCCCAGCCTCCAGCTGTCAGCTCTGCTCCTGGCTCCCCCAAAGCGCCCCAGCCCCTGGGGACCTGGGTGGTGACAAGAGTAATAAATGGAGTACCGGCTGACAGCAGCAGCCCCTCCCTCAGAAGGCAGCGAGGCAGGGCCATTGAAGGCCTTTTCCCTGCTGATTCCAGAATCGGTTCTGAAGGTGGGGCAGCAGAATTACCAATCACACAGGGGAAAGGTTTTTGTTTGGGGGTGGAATTTTGCAAACGCCATCTGCAGGTGTGCCCCCTTTCAAGCCATGGGTGTACAGGTTGTCCTCCCACCCCTGCAAACAGAGGAGCTGCTGCCCGGGGGCGGGCCTTTGGGGGAGCAGCTTGGAAGGGAAGACACCCCCACCCCTGAATGCAGGGCTCAGCTCTGTCCCCTGAGCTGTATAGAAGAACCAGTGGTCTCTGGCAATAACTGTCTCGAGCCCCAGTGTCCCCTCCCCCCTCAGTGAACTCCATGGTGTGTTTAAGGCCTTGATCATGGGACATGGGCTGTCCTGAGCTTCCCTTGGGAGTGCACTCTCTGGCGTGTGCTTTCTCTGATTAAACCCTCAGAATAATCTGAAAGCCTAGAAGATTCTATTATTTCTCCATCCGAGAGGTTTTGATTGCTTGCCCTAGATCATATAGCCAATAAGAGGGAATAGATAAGGGTTCAGCCCCTGTAGCAAGCAGATGACAAGTCTGGGACTCTATGGGTTAGGGAATAGATGTTATAGTAAGCTGGGACCTGGGTTCAAAGCCTGGTTTGGGCAGTGCACTTATGGCTACAAGCTAAGCTTCCACCAGGCAATGCATGGGTTTAAAAGTCACAGTGCAGATTAAAGATAAAAGCCTAAGGAGTGTGTCTGAAGAGATGGCTCAGTGGTTAAGAGGACCTTACTGCCCTTCCAAGGGTCCTGAGTTCAATTCCCAGTAACCACATAGTGGCTCACAACCATCTGTAATGGAATCAGATTCCTTCTTGTGTGCATGAAGACGGAGCACTCATAAATGTAAAATATATGAATAAGTAAGCCTTTTGTAAAAAGCCTAACAGGCCTGTAAATTAGAGCAGGTGGGAACAATGGTGTCTACAAAAACTATATTTATATATTTCATACATTAGAGATTAGAGTCATTGTCTAGGGTCGGATGGAAAATGAAGGCAAGAGAGAAAAGGGTTGGTCTAATCAAAAGATGCTGGTTACTAAGTAGATTTCTTCTTTTTAGTTTTTAAATTGACATAGGATTTTATGTAGCCCAGGCTAGCCTTGAACTCACTGTGTGTGTGTGTGTGTGTGTGTCTGTGTCTGTGTCTGTGTCTGTGTGTGTGTGTGTGTGTCTGTGTGTGTACACTATATGCACATCAGGTAGGGGACAGAGGACAACCCAGATGCTTCTAGGTCACCAGCCTTAGTTTTTGAGGCAATCTCTCTCACTGGGACCTGAGGCTCACTGATCAGACTGAAGTGTTTGGCCAGAGATCCCAAACACTTCTTCCCAACTCCAGGGTTACAGGCATGTGCCACCATGCCCACGTTTTTATGTGGCACTGAATTTGAACTCAGGTCCTCATGCACAGGAGGCACTTGACCAGCGTTCTTGTTGCTCTCCCTCGCTCTCCCTTCCTTCTTTCCGCCAGCAGGTGTTAATGGGCTAACAGAATGAAGGGATACTGTGCTGGGTCCTATGGGGAAAACAAAATTGATTTCCAAGCCATTGGCAGCTTAGGTGGGAGAACACATAAAACCCACCAAATTTCATCCACTTTCCTTCTGTCCCATAGCAGAGACTCCAGGACACACGCCCACCAGAGTGTAGTCAGTAGAGGCCATCGGATAAGAGGACACTCGTAAGAGTGTAGGCAGAGCTGTGTAAAATCCCGAAGTCACGCGGCAGGCTGGGAGTGTCTATCTGCTCTGTTCTGAAGATACATATGCCCGGGCTCTCTAGAGCAAATGACTGTGAGGACCTGAGAGAAGAGTAAAGAAAAAAAAGGGAGCCAAGGGGACAAGAGTCAAACATGGCGCGGCCTGTGGAAACACCAGCCCTGTGCCTTGACCAGCTGGTAGTTGCCAAGCAAAATCATGGTGTTACTCCCTCATTTCCAAGAGAAGGCAAGAGCCTAGGTTGCCATGTAGTGTTGTCTTGTTAAGCTCTTCCAACTACTTCTAAGTACCGGGGAAACGTGTTCATGCTGGTCAGAAACTGGGTTTGACAGTTTCCGCTAGCAGCCCCAGCCTCTGAATGCCTCACTCACAGACAGCAAGGTGACATTTGGGGACCAAGGTTTTTACATCATCTTTCTTGTAAAGTTGTTATCCCCTGACACCCTGAAAAAAAGAAGGAAATGATGGGGATTCAGTGTAAAGTTCTGTCACCTACAATCAGGTGACAGATTTGAAGTCTGCTGCAGAGGGCACAATGCACTCTGGGACGCTAAAGAACGGGGACATCCAAACCTTCACCCTGCAGTGCCTGTGGCAATTTGGGAACAAGGAGAAGGACACTTACGATGCTGTGTGTGTGGGGACAAGAGGACCAATGACCCTCTGTTCATGTAAAGTCCCAAGTGCCCACTGATTTGTGTGTTTTGTTTTTGGGGTGTGTGTTTGTTTGTTTGTTTTTGTTTATATAAAGTTTAGAAACTTTATATAAAGCACTTTCAGGCTGAGGGGTGTGGTTCTGTGGGAAGAGTGCCTGCTGTAAGGACATGAGGACCTGAGTTTGAATCCCCAGCACCCACAACAAAAGCTGCACATCATGGCACACAGCTGTAACCCCAGTGTCTGGGAGAGGAGACTAGAGGATCTGGGGACTTATTGTCCAGACAGACTAGCCAAACAGCCAGCTGTACCCTCGGAGACAGATGTGTTACGGCAGGTTCTTCCCGCCGGCTGCAGCGGGTCCTGCCGCCATGGTCCCACCACCACGTGAGCCCCAAATAACACTCAGAGACTCTGTATTTGATACAATCCTGTTGGCCAATTACCATTATTGTTTATGGGCTAGCTCTGTCTTAATGATTAACCCATTTCTACTTATCTAAGTATTTCCTCGTGGCTCATCTTATCCGGGAGCCGTGGCTGGCGTCTTTCTTCCTCCATGTTCTACATCTTGACTCTCCTTCTACTTCCTCTTCCTTCTCCTAGTCTCCTAGCCCCACCTATCTTGTTTCCTATTGGCCACAGGGCTTTATTAATTAACAAGTATGAGAAACATATTTACAGAATAGCATCTCCCATCACAGATGCTATCTGAAAAAGTTAAGATAGAGACGTGGCTGAGGGAAGACATCCCAGCATCAATCTAAGTTCCCTACCTGCAACTATTCGGGTGAGTATACCCTCACACACATGCCTGCACATGCATACATATACCACACACTGTTAAAACTTGCCTCAGGCATACAAAAGTGTAGGAAACCATAGAATAATGGTGTACCCACAACCTTGCTTGAAGACTGAATCACAGTTGATCAACTTTTGCCAGGAAAAGATGTATTACATTTGTTTATGCTATGGAATATTACTTTAGCTATGTAAAGGCGTGTTACATTTGTCTATGCTGCATTTGCTTAACGATGTAAGGATGTGTGTTTAATTATGTAAAGATGTGTTGCATCTGTTTCACCTGGCCTGCCTAAGGCACCTGATTGGTCTAATAAAGAGCTGAATGGCCAATAGTTAGGTAGGAGAACGGATAGACAGGGCTGGCAGGCAGAGAGAATAAATAGGAAGAGGAAAAAGGAGAATGAGAGAGAAAGAGGAAGACACACTCAGGACAAGAAGCCTGGCAGCCGCTGGCCAAGAATGAGAATCAGTGAAAGTACGATCTACAGAAGGAAAGAAAAGTAAAAGGCCCCAAGGCAAAAGCAGACAAAGAGAAGCAGGTTAATTTAAGTTAAAAGAGCTCGCCAGAAATGAGCCTACGCTAGGCTGAGCATTCATAGCTAATAAGTCTCTGAGACATAATTTGGGAGCTGGTTGGTGGCCCAAAAGAAAAAGCCTGCTACAGCTTTTTCCTCCCAGACATTAATATCTTCAGCTTTGGGGATCCACCCACAGCCTCTCTTAGAGGACCCTGCCCAGAGGTTGTAGTGACTGTGGACATGGCAGTAGGTGGAAGCCTGTTGGAATTTTACTTGTGGACACTGACAGTTTTATATTGTATTCACTTGTTGGGGAAAGTGTTTTCCTTTGGATTTTTTCCCAACCCTTTAAAAATATGACAGCCTGGGCTGGGGAAATACTCAGTGGTAGAGTACTTGCTGTTCATTGCAAAGCTCTGGATCCAATTTCTAACACTGCAAAGAGAGAAATGTGAAAAAAAATGAAAGCCACTATTAGCTCTCAGGTTGGAGTAGGAGACAAGCTGGAGTTGGCCCCGGGCAGGGGACATTGCTCCAGCTGAACCCTTGATCTGGCTGAATTTCCGGGGTCCACTTCCAAGCTTACAGCCTCCCTCCTTCCCAACTTGCCTCAAGAGATCACATTTTATCATTCCCGTCCACATTGCTGGTTTTTGTTTGCCTGTCTGTTTTGTTGTGTTTTAGGTATTTAAAAAAAAAAACTATGCTCGTTTGTATGTATCAGTGTGGGAAGAAGCCAGCGAGAGTCAGATCCCTAGAAGTGACTGTTGGCCCAGAGCCCCTGATGTGGGTGCTAAACACCAGGCCTGGAGCCTCAACAAGGGCTGTGTACGCTCCCAACCCCGAGCCTCCTCTCCTGCCCACTCTGCTCTCCTTCGACCTTAGGCATCTTCAGTGTACAATCCTGACTTGTGTGTTTGGGGCGTGGGAGACTCTTCGCCTCCCGCAGCGCCCTTCTGCCTCTTCGCGGGACTCTGGCCACCTATCGCCATGCTGTACAGGCTCCTGCTCAGAACCCGTATGGCTGGCTGCCTGTGAAATGTTATCTCAACATGCTGTCCGTCAAAGCCCAGTCTTGTGGGACACATGGGTACTTGGGTGGCTGCCTCAAGCTGGTCCCTTCTATACCTTGCCTTCTAACCTACACCATGGTCTTGTCACAGAGGCATTTTGTTGGTCTCCATCTCTTAGACTCAAGCCAGCAAGTATCAGAACTAGGGAGAGTTGAAGTCATGATGTTTCTGTGTTGGACCTGGTCCACTATACCAACCATGGCCATGGTATGTCCCATCAGCATCGTGGTAACTGGCCATGCCCGGGATGGCCTCTTCTTAAGAAATGCTCAGGAAGTATGGCCTCTTCCTGATTGACAGTGGCCATCAGTAGTGAGTGTTGTGAGTTATTTCTAGACATTGAGCATGGCTACCCACGAGCAGTGAAGGTATGCTGGTGGCCCTGTTTCCCAGCCATAGCAAATAGGCACTGAGAGCAACTACAGTTAGTTATAGTGCCAGCGTGGGATGTTTCAATGAAAATGAAGAAACCCCATGACACCTTGTGTCCCCCACACATACTCCCACCCCCAACCCTGTGACATGTTAAAATCTGGAAGAGTCCCAGCCTCGGGGATTCCTTTCTTGGAAGGGGCGGCTGCTCTGGGCTGTGGGGCACACCACCTAGAGACACTCAGGTCCCAGGGATGGAACCCAACACCTGCTCTCTAGACCTCTCTTTACTTTTCATTTTGTAACAGGGTCTCACAAAGCTGCCCAGGCTGGCCTTGAACTTGCTCTGTAGCCCAGGCTGGTATTGAACTTAGGATTCTTCTACCTTAGCATCTCAAGTAGCTGGGATTACAGAGATATGGCACCAGGCCCCATCCTAGAGGCATTTGTGAAATACTGTGGCTGTCCTCTATGCCATTTTCCACCTGTGCCAACAACACACTACTCACTTTGCTACCATAACCACAGTCAACTCCAAGTACCCTCCCCCAGCTCCTCCAGTCTCTGGAAGTTGAAATACCAACCCTCCCCCCCACAACCCCAGCCAAGCTGTCACCCCTTCCTCTCCTGAGATGTCTCCCTATTCAAAGGCAATCCAGAAGAGAAACCAAAACACAATACTTCTAATGGGAAATTCCGAGCACAGGAGAGGCGTTTTGATGGAGTGGGCATGCTCTCTAGGGGCAAGGATTTCATTTCCATTTTGACAAAAAGTTTGTAAATTTGTATAATATGGAATCTATTAGAAGGTTGGGAATAGGTAATCAGCTTTTAATATTTACATTCTGAGGGGAGAAAGATGATTTATTAGCAAACATGCATAATAATGAATAAATTACATTTCCCTTTGTCTCCACTCAGGTACAAGGCAATGTTAGAAGTGGTGATCTCACCCAGCCTCGCAGCAAGCAGTGACTGCAAGGAATCCTTGGCGTGGAGTGAAGACAGCGCTGCCGTGGGGGCTCTGAGTGACAGAGAAGGTAGGCCTCTGCAAAAACTTGACTGGACGAGTTAAGAGGGCCTTGTTCATTTGTGACAGATGGGGGTTCCCGTGGTACCATTCCCAGAACCTAACACTCCCACTGATGTTTCTAGAAGAGAAGTTGGGTGTACATGCATCAGTCTTGTCCATCATTCGAGGGACACACATGTATAAGCGGTCTTGCTCTAAGCAGCCCTTCTTGGTCTCTGGTTCCAAGAGACCCTGACATTTGCTATGAAGATCAGTCCCCTTGGGTGCATTCCTAGCCCTACCTGAGGCATGACCTGTTGGGTCTCCACCTCTGTCCCTCAGCTCCCTCCTGCCATCTCTCCCTGCAGGCTTCTGTGGCCAAGATGAGACCTTGTCTGCCTGTTGCTTTCAGGTTGGGTTGAAGTCAAGGAAGCAGAAGACAGTTAAAGCTGTTTAGAAAATTATTGGCAAATGATGCTGCCAGACTAGTTTTCTCTAGAACAATCCAAGCTATTGTTTGCTCTGCTGGGATTGTCAGCCTTCCTGGTAGAGCCTGGGTGAGCAGAAGGCATTAAGCTATCATACTGAAGCATTAGACTTAACCCTTTCCCCGGCAGTATGCCCAGGGGTTCGGTGCTAGTGGTGCCCTCGGGCCCACACTTGTTCTTCAATGGCCCCTGTGAGATGCCAGATCATGGGACAGAAATGCCACAGGACTATCCCAAGTAGCCAATAGGTCATGTGTACAATGCAAAGCAATATCATGAGGAAATTTTTGAGAGCGAATCCAGGCTTCCCTGAGTAATTATTCTGTCACCAAGACAATGAATGGCATTGCCCTTGCGTGCTGGTTATAACATTAGACAACCCTGTTCAAAATCTCACTGCAAGGGTGTGGGCTCTGAGACCAGGACTGGATGGGGGGGGCCACACCCACAGTTCTCCTGGCATCTACAAGCATCTGTGAAAATGACCCACTTTGAGGAGGTCAAAGACCTTCATAGTTTTCTCTCTGGGTAGATGCCCAGGCCAATTTCCTACTATGTCTCCAAGTTATCATAGCAAGGGTCCGGGCTGCCGGTGTAGGGCATCCAGCTCTGACTCCCAGCCCAGCCACTCCCCAGTCAAGCAATCTTTCTAAGACTTAGTTTCCACCCCTGTGGAATGGGCTGTGATAATGACCTACTCTGAGAGTGTCATGCAGGGGATTAAATGAGGTTGTGGTGTGTGGCAGACCTCGCCCGCCCCAGGGGCATGGTAAATGATTAAGTATACCATTGTCACCCTCTGAGTCAAATAACCACAGGGATCTGAGGCAGGGTGGGAGTCTGGTCCTGGGCCATGCCTTTGTTTGGCCTTACTGGTAAGTTCTGCAAAGTTGATGACTTTGTGAAACATGGGGAATGTGCACATCAAAATCTACTTTCCCTTGAGATGAGGAGGGGAAGCTGGCAGGAGCAAAGGAGCAGTTGTCCCTTGGATAAGTCCATGTCACTTTGATGTTCCTGAGAACTGACTCTGTGGCAGGTCCTTCCTCATCCCTGGTTCCAAGAAATGCTGACATTACCACAGAACCGGGTCACTTTGGGGTGCATTCCCAGCCCGGCCCTACGAATCTGCTTCCTCCTCCCCTCCTTCTCTTTCACTACCACGGCATTTTGAACTGGGGGTGCTGAGGGTGTGACTCAGTGATAGAGTCCCTACCTCAAAGTAAAGGGCTAGGAGCAATGCTCAGCAGTATAGCATTTGCCTAGAGTCCACCAGTAACAACCCTTCATTCCTGTATATGCATTTAAACCCCCTTCCTATTTAGTATATAGCTCAGTACCTGACTTATAGAAGACCTTAAAAAGTGCAGATGGATGGATGGATAACTGGATGCATGGATGGATGGATAGGTAGGTGGCCGGATGATTAGGTGAGCAGGTGGGTGATTGAGTATATGGGTGGATAGAGAGGTAGATAGATAGATGGGTGGAAGGTGGGTACATGAATGGATGTGTGAGTGCTTGGGTGATTGGGTAGACATGTGGGTGAGTGGTTGGGTAGATGGGTAGGCAGTTGTGTGTTTTGAAACATGGACACAGACAGTGGTCTTGAGGGATGAGCTAATGTCAAGTCAATATTAGCTTTGAACCACAAGTAAAGTTTTCTTAACTTCCCTTGCCTGGGTTTATTGCCTCCCTAAGGTTCAGGTCATGGCAACCTCCTCTTGGGTTCTGTTCTAGTTTCATCTCTGTTGCTCTGATAAAACACTCTGACCAAAGCAACTGAGGGGAGGAAAGAGCTTAATTGGCTTATACTTCTGGGTCACAGTCCTCCATTAAGGGAAGTCGGGGCAACATCTCAATGCAGAAGCCACAGAAGATTGCTGCTCTCCGCCTTGCTCCTAGACTCACGCTCAGCTAACTTTATTATAGCATATTCATTTATCTCATGAAAATTACATGATGATTCATATGTCTTGGTTTTCTCCTTACTAATGTTTTTAACTTATGAACCAACCAACCCCACCATCAACACCATCATCCCTTTGAGCTATCTTGTGTATCATAGTCCTGCTTGTGTGTTTCAAAACTCATTGTGAACTATGAACTCTGGTTGTAAAAGAATATAGGCCCTTGCAGGCGTCTTCTCTGCTTTTGTCCACTAATTGAACAAAGCACACATGCATGCTAATAGCTTGCTTTCGTATACATCCCAGGACCACCTGCCTAGGGATGGTGACAGCCACAGTGGGTTGGGCCCTCCTGCATCAATTAATAAACAAGACATTCTCCCATAGACATTCTCACAGGCCCATCTAGGCAATTCCTTGGTGTCGCTTGAGGCTTTTCAGTTGACTCTAGGCTATGTCAAATTGAAAAGTAAAGCTAACTAGGATACTCTTGGCCCTTGTCAGTTTGACCCACAAACATATCACTTTTAAACTATAACCTTTCAATGCCTTGTCCCCAAGACCTTATGCTTATGTTATATTATAAAAGACCATAGAGCTCTTTAAAAGCCCCAGTCTTTACATTTTTCAACACTTTAAAAGTCCAAGGTCTCTTTTAAAATCAAAAATCTCTTACAAGTTGCATACTTTCTTATTCCAAAAGAGAAGAACCGGGGTGTGTGAATAATCAGATCAAAGCAGAACTAACCAGCACCGTGAATCCAAATTCTGTAGCTCAGTGCCTGACATTTGGAGCTCACTCATGATCTTCTAGACTCCAGAGAGCTTGGGCAGCCCACTCACTCCTCAGGCTCTGCCACACAAGGCTTGTCACACAGTCTGAGGTCAGCTCCACGCCAAGCTTATCTCTGTGGCTGGTAGACAGCATGTCCAATATGGAGGCCCCAGAGAGCAGAGACTGCTTCCTCACCAGGAACTCCAACCCTACCACACAGTGCCAGGCCTCAGCCCTACCACACAGTGCCAGGCCTCAGCCCTACCACACAGTGCCAGGCCTCCACTGCCTTCCTTGAGTCCTTTAATCATGTAGCATTCGTGCCTTTAAAACCAGTGCCACATGGAGACGCTAATACATTCTCAAGTTCAGGGGCCACTGGAACATTAGCTTCTAGGCGCAGCCATGAGGAAATACGTTTCCATTGTCCCAGTGAAGCACAGGGAGAACTTTATTTGCCTCAATAAGCTGATCCCTCATTAATCATGGATGATTCTTCAACCCCAACTGACCAGCAACCACAGGTTGTGAATTGAAATTATCACACAAATGGGACAGATGAGACCTTACTGCCCTCTGAAACCTCAAGTCTCCACAATCCACACTTCTCACAGCATTCTTAGCATCCAAACTCCCACAGAACATTCCATTTATCTCTGAACATCCGCCGTTTCCCCCAACTTAAATCCAGTCATAAAATCCTACACGCTCGGGTGTCACAGCAACATCTTGGTACTGTTTTCTGTCTCCGCTACTTTTCTGTTGCTGTAATAAAAACCCTCTAAGCCAAAGCAACTTAGGGGGCAGGGTAGACAGAGCGTTTGTTTGGCTTATACTTCCTGGTGACAGCCCATCACAGAGGGAAGTCAGGGCAAGAACTTGAAGCAAAAGGCAAGGCGAAACATTACTTGGTGACTCACTCTCTGGCTCGCTCCTAGGCTCATGCTTGGCTGACCTTGTTAGAACAACCAGGGATCATTTGCTTAGGGATGGTGTCACTCATGGTGACCTGTTTCCTTCTACATTGAATAATAATGAAGATACTCTCTCTCTCTCTCTCTCTCTCTCTCTCTCTCTCTCTCTCTCTCTCTCTCTCTCTCAACACACACACACACACACACACACACACACACACACACACACACACACACACACATTTCCACAAGCCAGTGCAGTCTAAGCAATTCCTGAACCACGGCTTTCCTCTCAGATGACTGTAGGTTGTGACAAGACGCCGACAGATTCTCTCAGGGATAAAATGGGTAACACTTAGGTGAGCACAGTGCTCCTGATTTGCAGTAACCACTGGGCAAACCCACCCTGCCCTTCCTTCATTCTACTCAAGCAATAGTAGGATCTGAGTTATCTTCTGCTTTCTGGGAGGAGGAGGTAAAATTTCTGGATACCAGGAAGCCAAGGGGAAGATTCCTGTTTTAAAACACAAGTGTTTCCTGAAAAGTTTCAGCCATAACCCAGTCAAGTGTTTCAGGGGAGGTGAGCAGGCGTCCTGCTCTCTGACTTCCCTCCCACCTCAGACTGAGTCTTCCGGTGTTACTCTAGCCAGCTCCAACCTGAAGGAACACAGTCTACTTTCAGCTCCTTCTCTGGGCATCCTGGTCGCTTCCCGGAGGCCGCTGTGGGTACCAAGGATGCTCCAGAACCCACTCTAGGAATGAGGACACCAATTGCTGGGGATTCTACTATGGCTCACACACTCCCTCTGCAGCCCATGCCTGTCTCTTGATATGCTTGCTGCTACTAATTTTCCTTTAGGAAAAAAAAAGTGAGAGAGAAGAAAAGCAACAATCTGGAAATAAATTGCCTTTAAGAGAACAACTCAAACCAGCTTTAGAAAAATTTGACTTCTATCGCTTCGTTATGCTCTTAACACGATTTTTGTGATGGTTTCCACAGAGAAGCATGAATTTCTGACCCCCTAAATCACACTGTGAGATATGTTCCCCATCTACCTCTGCTCTCAGAACACCACTTGGAGGGCCAAGAGAGGTATTCATTTGTCAAAGTGCCCCGTGAGAGAAGAGACTGAGGTACACTACAGGGCTCCCAGGAGCTCTCTTCCAGGTTGGGAGTAATGTCAATCACACACCTGGGGAGGAGGAGAGGATGCACTTGGATGACGCATACATACTTGCCTCAAGACATTTTGCTGGCCTCGGAAGCCATCCTGTGTCACTGAACATCAGTTCAGAGTTAGCCCAGGTGCTCAGTAAGGCTGTTTACTGGGGTATCTATCCGCTTCAAGAGCCATTAGCTTGGTGGCATCCCTGCAGGGGTGATAAAGTGTGCCGATGTCAAATGAGCTCTCAGAAGACAATGGCTGCCATGGGGCAGGGGCAGGGAAGTGGAAATATAAGAGTAGCTGGGGCTGGTATTTGGTAGCCTGGATTTCCTCTGCAGGTACAAACTGTAGCCATGCTTTAGAGGAGAAAAGTGAGCCTCAAAAAGAATGAAGGCACTGTGCCTCTCCGTCAGGGTGCACCTGAGCACGTAAGCCCCACCCACTTCCTCCGCAAGCAGCACTAAGTCAGCCAGGTATGAGACCCGGCTTGCAGATTTGGCTTACAGTGAGTAAGCTAAATGCTTACAGAGTGCGCAAGTGAGCGAGTAGCTGGGTGCATCCTTCACACAAGCACACACTTGCAATTGCATACAGTGTGTGCATACACACGATCACACAGCTGTCCGCACTCACACGCAGACTCCTCCTGCAGTTTCTACATATTAAAACTGGGCCCTGGACTGGAGAGGTGCTCAGCAGTTAAGTGCACACACTGCCCGCCATTGCAGAGGGCCTGGGTCAAGTTCCCAAATCCCGAATCAAGCAGTGCTCACTACTGTCTGCTACTCCTGTTCCTGGGGATCTGATACCCTCTTCCTGGCCGCTCCACTCACAGACCAACACACACACACACACACACACACACACACACACGCACGCACGCACGCACGCACGCACGCACGCACGCACATAAACACACACACACACACTTTTGAAAAAGAAAAGAAAAAAGCAGCAGTGGTGGTTAGGGGCACCCCAGTTGGAAAGGGCACACAAAGCTTCACTGAGGACTCACCCTCTCCTGTCAGAGTGTCACAGCATTGCCTGCCTCCCCGGCTGCCACTCTGGGGTCAGTCTCACCCACAGAGACCCTTTTTATCAAGCCACTTCCTGAACACTGGCTGTAACAAATGCAGAATGACCATCCATCCAAATTCCTTCCAAAGACTAGCAGTCACAGAGCAGGAGGAGCACTGTTTGGGGAGGGGACTGGGGGCTCTGCTGTCCCCGGGGAGGGCCTGGCCGCCTTCCACTATATCCAGAGTCTCTGACCTACATGTTCCACCCCAATCCCATCACCCCTAGACACAGGTGGACTAGCAAGGAAGTCTATCCTGTCCTGTAAAGAAGGAACACAGAGAGAGACAAGGGAAGGGGTAGGGGAGCCCGCCCCACCTTCTCAGTCCCTAGTGTGTCCCATTATAGCAAAATGTAAATGTGATACAGGAGGCAAGAAGTTAAAAACTATTTTCTAAAGAATAGTCTGCAAGAGAGAAAGCACTCGGCACTTCCAAGTCCCTCCCCCCACCCCATCTATTCCCCTGGCTGGGTGCTGACTAGAGATGTGAAGAGCCCTGAGGAGGGAGGCCTGGCCAGGCGGGAAGGGGAAAGGCAGGTGGGTGGCTGAAGGGTTCAGGAAGGGGGTGGAGGTTAGGAAGCCACAATCCTAAGCAAAGCCACCATGCCAGTCACTCCTTGGCGACCAGAAGGAAAGACACTTACTTCAAATGCCTGGAACAGCGAGTTAACTGGAGCCCATGGGGACATTGTTTGCGTGGGTTCCATTTTCGCAAGTATTTGCATATTTATGAATGAAAACATTAAACGTGTTTAACTCAATGGTGTCTAAATGTGTTCTGCACACTTGAGCTTTTCCCAAGAGTGAGACTGGCTGCTTCTTGGTCCTGGAAAACAAGGACCAAGAAAGGGGGCCATGTGGGCCCTGCCTGGGCAAAGACCTCAGGACCATGGGAAGTGTCAGAAGGCACCAAGTAGGTGGCAGAACTTTCCTTGACATTGAGTCAATGCTGCTGTTTGGTTTAATGTGTAAGGAGTATATTTTATGCTATCACACCATGCATGTGCATGCTCACACACACACACACACACACACACACACACACAAGCTGAGCCCTGGTCCTTCTTACCATGATCTATACATGCTGACACTGTCTGTAGTCATGCACAGTTCTGTGTGTCTAAGCTCAGCTGTGACTCTGTGCAGTTCAAGGAGACACATCGGAGTTTGTCTGGGGACTTGACTAGAGAGATCAGGCTCATGTGACCCTTGGGTTCAGGTTCAGAGACACTCAGTTTTTGGAGCTTCTGGACAGAGGGTGGGAGGAGGGTGGCCTTGCCTGCCTCGTGGTCCTATTACCTCCTGGTAAGGATTAAATGAGATCCTATGTCTAAGTCATTACCACTGGGCCTGGCTCACAGTTGCTCCTGAGGGAGTGCTTGCTGCAATTATTCTGGTGGCTGTCTCTCAGGGTATAGTGTCATGGTTAAGACAGACTGCAGGGCTGGGCCACCAGGGTTCAGATCATAGGCCCTGAGTGACTTATTCAGACCCTCCAGGTCCCCTGGGACTCTTCACCTGGGAATTAAAATCATCAATACAGAGAAAGTGATTCGAAGGAAGCTTGGCACATAGGGAATGCTGGGTAAATGGTAGATGTTATTGCATATGAGATGTGTGTCTGGGAAATTTCTGAGGCTGGAGGTAGGGGAGGCTCAGAGTGAGGTGGGACAGTTGGAGAGAGGCTCAGAGTCAGCAGACTTGAAGGGTAACAGTGAATGGGTACATCCTGCCCCCATCTGGAATTCATCCAGGCTGCTTGAGGACATGGAGTGGTGTTATTTGAAATGATGAGGCACAAAAATACTCCCCAGATCAATTACACCCTTAAAACCAGCTCTCTGGCTAAGTCTGGGGCCTTTCGTCGTCACCCATAGTTTTTCCCTGTGGAAATTGGGTGTCCAGGAATGCAAAATGAGACATCATCTATGTCAGGACCTGAGAGATGAGCTAAGAAGTGCCTTCCTTGGATGTGCTGGAGCTAGCCTGACCTGAACCCCACAAACTAGAATCAGAGAGGAACAGGAAGGTGAAGCCATCAGGCGATGACCAGGCTGGGGAGAAGGCTCAATCTATAAAGTGCTGGCCATGGAAGGGTAAGGAGCTGAATTTAACCCCCAGAACCTATGTAAAAATTCTGGGCATGGTGGTCTGTATTTGTAATCCCAGCACTGGAGAAGTGGAAACCTGAGAGTCCCTTGAGGTATCCTACTGCAGTGGGCATGCCCCTGGGCAATGGGAGACCCTGACTCCAAGCCCAAAGCGAACCGCTCTGGAGAAATGACACCTAACATTGTCCTCTGGTCTCCATAAGCATCCACGCTTGCACTGCACAAGAAGAGGAGGGGAAGGAGCAAGTAGAAGAAGTATGGTGTGGAGAGGGGAGGAAGAGGAGGAGGAGGGAGAAAAGAGAAGGAAGAAGAGGAGGAGGGGGAAAAGAAGAGGAAGAGGAGGGGAAGAGGAGGAAGAGGAGGGGAAAAGAGGAGGAAGAGGAGGAGGAAGATGAGGAAGAGGAGGAAGAGGAGGGGGGAAAAGAGGAGGAAGAGAGGAAGAGGAGGGGGAAAGAGGAGGAGGAAGAGGAGGAAGAGGAGGGGGAAAGAGGAGAAAGAGGAGGAAGAAGAGGAGGAAGAGGAGGAAGAGGAGGAGGAAGAGGAGGGGGAAAAGAGGAGGAGGAAGAGGAGGAAGAAGAGGAGGAGGAAGAGGAGGAAGAAGAGGAGGGGGAAAAGAGAAGGAGGAAGAGGAGGAAGAGGAGGGGGAAAAGAGAAGGAAGAGGAGGAAGAGGAGGGGGAAAAGAGGAGGAAGAGGAGGGGAAAAAGAGGAGGAAGAGGAGGAGGGGACGGATGAAGATGAGGACAGTCATGGTTGGAGCCAGCCTGCATCTTCACCCTGCAGCTCTCGGCTGCCTCCTGTGGTCTGTCCAGCAGGCCCCTTCCATCTCTTTGGCCTGTTTCCCACTCTGTGCCCTGTGTGGGGTGTGGGTTCTGCATGGTGTCCTGGAAGCTCTATGTGTTTTCTGTGCCTGCTCTCCTGCCTGCCGTGCCTGAAGAGCAGCTGCACCACAGAGGGGCTGTGAGCCCACTACCAGGAGAGTGCCTGCCTCCCAGAAACTGCTGTGCCAGAGGAAGTCCCCAGCAGCAGCAACTCTCTAAGTTGCCCCTATCCAAGTCCCTCTGAAGTCACAGTTAGTGCTGAACATGGCCTCAGTAGCTAAACCTCCATGTGTTTCTTTATCTCTCCAGGCATCACCAAATCGGCCTCTCCGTGTGTGTCTCCGCTCTTTGCAAAGTGAGTACTCTGGCCACGCCCCATTTATCTTACCCCCTTTTTCTCTTCTTCAGAGGTTGGTGGCTGGGGTGGGAGTGGGGGTGCTCTGGAGCTGTTTCCCCAAATAGGGATGCCAGCATGGACACAGCTAGACAGCCTTGCACCGATAATCTGACTGCCTGAACCTTGGTTTCTCCATCTAGGAAAGAGGACATTGGGTGTCCTGTCCCACAAAGTGGATGAATGTGTAAATTCTGGAGTTTGCTCTTTTCCCAGTCTTTTCTTTACCTGTTTAGACTGCTCCCCCTCCCTCCTGTCTCCTCCCCCTCCCTCCTGTCTCCTCCCCTCCCTCCTGTCTCCTCCCCCTCCCTCCTGTCTCCTCCCCTGCCCTCCTTTATGTGTGTAGGTTTGTTGTGTGTATTGTTACATGTATATTTGTTTTGTGTGTTATGTGTATTGTTATGTGTGTGTTTGTTACATGTGTTATATGTATATGTGTTATGTGTGTATGAGTTTGTTATGTGAATGTGTTATGTGTGTATGTGTTTGTTATGTGAATGTGTTATGTGTGTGTTATGTGTATGTGTTATGTGTATATGTGTTTGTTATGTGAGTGTTATGTGTGTGTTTGTTATGTGAGTGTGTTATGTGTGTATGTGTTTGTTATGTGAATGTGTTATGTGTGTGTTATGTGTATGTGTTATGTGTATATGTTTGTTATGTGAGTGTTATGTGTGTGTTTGTTATGTGAGTGTTATGTGTGTGTTTGTTATGTGAGTGTGTTATGGGTATATGCGTTTGTTATGTGAATGTGTTATGTGTGTGTTATGTGTACTTCTGTGGTAGAGGAAGTTATGTGTATATGTGTTTGTTATGTGAGTGTGTTATGTGTGTATGTGTTTGTTATGTGAATGTGTTATGTGTGTGTTATGTGTATGTGTTATGTGTGTATGTCTTTGTTATGTGAGTGTGTTATGTGTGTGTTATGTGTACTTCTGTGGTAGAGGAAGTTATGTGTATATGTGTTTGTTATGTGAGTGTGTTATGTTCAGTGAGTATGGGTGTGTGAGTACAGGAGCATTACTGTGGAGGCCAGAGGTCACAGTAGGTGTTTCCCTCAGTCACTTTCCACCTTATTTTTTGAGACAGTCTCTACTGAGCCTGTAGCACACAGATTCAGCGGGGTGTGCTGGCCAGTGAGCCCCTACTTCTGCCTCCCCCATGGAAGGACTGCAGATGTGTTTCGTGGGGCCTGGATTTGTCCATGGTCCTGGGGATCAGCACTGAGCCCATTGCTTTACCCCTGAAACATCAGCCCCCATTTCTCTGGGTTTTGTTTGTTTGTTTGTTTGTTTGTTTGTTTGTTTTAAAAACTTGAGCCCCAGTTCAATGGGCTGTGGTGGGACACTGGAGTGGACAGGCTTGACTTCCTGCCTTGAACTTCTCTGTGGAAAGGCAAGATGTGATCCAAGAACACTGTCAAATAGGGACCTCTGTCCAGCAGGAAGTCCCGCCTTACAGACCCACTGACTGTCCCATATGAATCCATAGAGCTGGGTTAGTGGCTGGTGAAGCACTTTCTAGATCCCAGCCTGGTTAATTTCCCCAAAGGACTCCCTTATGGGAGGAGGAACCTTCTGCAAAGTGACCCTGCACCCTTTTACCGTCAACTCACACCTGCCCTGAGGCTTCAGACCTGGAGAATCCAGGGGTTTTGTGTCTGCCTAAAAGATACATTTGAAGTGGACAGATTTTAACTGAAGTGATACAAGGACACCAGTCCAGCTTCCCACTCACAGCCATGCTCCTGGAGGCCCAAGCAGAGAGAGTAAACACGTGGGGTCACATTCAGCCAGCCAGCTGGATCTGAAGAACTGGGGAAAGTGAAGGCGCTCTGTGTGTGGCCTCTGAGTCCATGCCAGCCTTCAAGCTTTGCAGGTTAATGAGTGTCCCTGAGGCTGTCTCCTGGAATGAAAACTAAGAACCCCCAGTGTTGTCAGAACTGGAGGCTTCACTGGATGGCTGGAAAATGACCTGGACTGGGACCTGGGCATGCAATGGGAAGGGAAATGCCAGCTGTTTGTCACCAACTGAAATGGCATGGTGGGGCTGGTGCAGACAGAGGGTCACAGTCAGGTGACGGTCATATGGAGTCCAGATGACATAATGGCCAAGGAAAACTAGTGGTGACCCCAGGATCCTGGGGAAGATGCTGGGCTGGACTGGGAGACTTAACCATTTCTCCTTCTACCAGGCCTCACCCGTGTGTCCCTCCTGGTCAGTGCTCCACAGCCATGGCAGCTTATGGCCAGACACAGTACAGCGCAGGCATCCAGCAGGCAGCACCCTATACAGCGTACCCACCTCCAGCACAAGCCTATGGGATTCCCCCTTACAGTGAGTACCAAGCAAGCCCTTGCACCCCCTGGCAGCCCCAACATTGTGGTCCCTTCATGCCTCAGTACAGGATCATAAATGTAGCTGGAGTCATTTTGGCTTGGAGGTAAAGGAGGAGAGAGTGTGGCTGAAGCATGGCTCAGATTGCTTCCAGACTATGTCAGCAAGCCTCTTTCGATTGCAAGAATCACAACACTAACCCATTCTGGTTTGGGGAAAATGAGAAGTTAGTGATTCATGTACTAGCTAGCACATGTGGGAATGCAGTTGTCATGTATGGCTGGAGCCAAGTGCTCCAGTGACATTGTGAGGGTCTGATGAGATGTCTCAGGCTTGATGCACAAGCCTGACAACCTGAATTTTATCCCTGGAAGCCACTTGAGGATGAATGGGGGGAAACCCGAACTCTACAAGCCATCCTCTGACCTCGGCACATGTGCACATTCACACATCATCTACAGGGAGCCCGTGGGAAGCTTGAACCATCTTTAGATGCTTCCTTCGGAAGGGTCTTCCCTCTCACAGAGGTGTCTCCATGTGGCGACACAGACAGTGCTTGCCAGCTTTGCTCGTGGACATCAGTATTCCTGGCAGAAAAAGTTTGCCCTTCGCGGTGCTTTCCAAAGAAGCTCATGCTGGTCCTCGTTGGCCAAACTGGGTCATGTGACAGTACTTCACTCAAGGGAAAGAGACCATGGGTCACAGGTTAAGTGTAGAGAGGGACAGTTCTCTTGAAATCAGGTAGGGTGGGAGAAGCTGAAAAGGGTGTTTTGACCATCAGCGCCGCCTCAGAGCAGAGAAGTGTTATGTCACCGGCTTCAGGCGGGACCTGAGTGTTCAAATACTATCGGGAATCAGCTGGTTCCCTGTGTGTGGGCTTCAGTGTCTACAGGATCTTCTACTCAGTGGCAGGTGTACCCCAAGCTGCAAGTGCCCCAGACAGGGAGCCTTTCCAGCCTAGAGCACCTCCATGAAGACCCAGGATTCCCTCTGACTAAGCTCCACCCCGTCCCTGATCCAGACTCCAGAGCAGACAGGATGGAATGTTCTAGCTGATTGCTGTGAACCACATGTTCCTGCACAACTGGGGTCCAGGCCCATCCAGAGCAATTAACCTAATGTAAAGAAGGGGAGATGCTCAGAGAAGGGGCAGCTGGCTGCAGAGCCCCCACTTCCAGGCACACAAATGTGTATGAGAGCTGGGCATGGCAATCCCAGCAGTCATGGTGGGGCTGGAGCGGTAGCTCAGTGGCATAGGGCCCCTCCAGCACACTCAGCATCCTAAGTTCCACCCCAGCATTGAATATACTGAGTGTGGTGCTTGGGAAGGCAGGAGGATCAGAAGTTCAAGATCATTCTTGCTATGTAGTGAATTTAAAGCAAGCCTGGGATGGATGAGACTCAGTCTCAAAAATACACACACACACACACACACACACACACACACACACACACGCCGAGCTCGTACACCAGCTGACTTTAGCACTATACTGACTTGTGGTTTAGAAGCTGATAAGAACACTATCTTGACTTGGTGGCTCTTCTGTGGATGACAGGGAAAATTCTAGCCATGTGTTCGGTGCTTCTGTCTCCTTCTAAGGTATCAAGACAGAAGACAGTTTGAACCATTCCCCCAGCCAAAGTGGCTTCCTGAGCTACGGACCAAGCTTCAGCACCGCGCCTGCTGGACAGAGCCCATACGCCTACCCAGTGCACAGTGAGTGTGGTTATCTGGTCCTCCCTGCCACTGTCTGGGGCACCCCAGGGTGGATGTCTATCCATTCATTCGCCCACTCAGCAGACTTCCAAAGTGCCTAGTGTGAGCCAGACTCCACCTTAAGTGATGCACAAAATGTGAGTTCTGCCCTGGGGGCAATCCCATGCCTCAGGGCAGAGATGGGATCCACAAGCCAGCAGATAACCGGGTAGTCCTGCCAAAAAAAAGGTGAGCAAAATGAAGCATCATGGTACTGACATAGAGTTGACAAGCAGCTGAGTGGGCAGGGGAGAGATGAGACCAACTGTGACACAGGACAAAGGCAAGGGTGAGGTGGCTCCAGCTAGATGCGCAGAGGGAGTGGGCAAAATATGCCGTTGTGTTTAAGGAACAGAACAGAATGGAGACACTGGGACAGACTGAGGGTCCCTGAGAAGGGCACCTCAGGGAGGGAGTAGGAAACTGCGGTCTATGCAACCATGTTGGCTTGCGTTCCAAGTGTGATGGGTCAAGCAAGGTCATTGCTAAGATGCAGAGAAAGGCCATCGGGGAATAAGAGGCACGCAGGAAAACAGACTGCATTTCCAGGTGCCCAGTAGGTGTTCCTGCAGCCCCCATGTGACTGAAGGAACGGATCTGCTGGGCTCCCCTGGACTCATGCTCCCCTCTCTGACCCTTCTCTGCTTGATGTCCCAGGTGGCTCTTGGGCCTGAGGCACAGAGCAGGGGAATAGTGGCAGTAACTCTGGGAACATTCATCCTGGTGTTTTTCCCCTATAAACTACCAGGGTCTGAAAAATAGCACCAGGAAAAACAGGATGGTGACAAGGGTGAGTGTGTTTTTATTTAAAATGGCTGCTGGGAAGTGTGACCACTTGATCATTTATGTCTTGCTTGCTTCATTAAGGGCTGTACGAATGTCTTCAGGGTATGTGGAGAAAGTGGATACAGCCACAGCCAGGCAGATGAGCCTACTTTGTCCCTTGTCCTACCTTGTTCCGGCACCCAATGGGTGTCGTGGCAGGGGGTATACAGAGATTACCAATCTCTGAAGTGTTGTGGTAGTAAGTGTACCCACTTCACAGAAGAAAGTGAGGGGTCAAGGGAATGGCCAGTTTGGTCAGTGTCAGGGCAAGAACTTCAGATATTGTCTCAAATTCAGTGAGAAAAATGTGTCTCCTGGGTGGGGTGGCATCCCATCCCTCAGCCTCCACCCCAAACCCTTGACCTTGACTATGACATCTCCTTCCTCTTAAGCTCCTATTTTGCCCCTACCATCCTGCCAGTGACCTTTCTGAGTCCCCCTGGAGGGTGGCAGCTGCTGGATCCATCCCTGAAAGCCAATGAGGAAGGGACTATTCATGGCAATAAGGGTTCACCAGGGCCATGAACTTGAGCTTGCATTTGGACCAATCCTTAGTTCTGCAGATAGAAACCTGCATGCTGACTGCGGCTTCTGTGCCGATGAGGCTGAACAAGAGGCACCGTCCATTCTCACCCTAGCTGGATATTATGACTGGAGGTGCCTCTCCACACATTTATGTGTTCATTCACACATTTATGTTCCGTTACTGAATGCTAGCTTTGTGCCTGGCATGGGGTGAGGAGGCAGCTGTGGACAAGGATGGTTCCCTCAGGAGAGGCTGGACAGTAACCCATTCACAGGAAAACAGTTACAGGTTGTGGTCAAGAGTGTGAAGAAGCTCAGGGTGTCATGATGGCCATTTCCAGAGGATCAAGAATCTATATGCCTATCCTCTGGATGCACTTAGTTGCCCAATGGCAAAGGCTTTATTGTCCCTCCTAGGCGGAGAGCCCAGGGCACTGTAAGACAGTCAAGTAAGATCGTGTGACCCAGACAGCGAGATGGAAGCCCGGCATTCTCCAGCCCAGATACACAGCCCCGCAGTATCCTGCCCCTCTGCACTCATGGCTCCATTCAGAAAGTGACTTTCGGCAGGAGAGAAGACTCAGCCTTGAACCCCACCTCAATCCCCACGAGCCCTTCACACATCAAACACACCCCCTGCTCATTTCCTGTCTACCTTGGGAATGGCCTGTGCTCCTTTCATGGCCACCGTGTGTGGAGGCTATGGCCGGACCTCCTGCTAGCTCTGAGTCTGACAATGATGACTGTCAGGAGAGCCGGGCCTCCCCCTTTTCAAACACAAACATAGCACACTCACATCCCAGGTCTATGTGAAGCCTGTCAACATTTCTGCCCTGAGTTGTTCCCGAGAAGGAATAAACACCCAAATGATTTGTACGGTTCAGAAGCTTATGGGACTTAATTCTGTGGGGAGAGAGAAAGAAAGGAGGGGACGACCACATTGGCTGATTGGAGCCTGAGGTTATTAGTGGGCTGACTTGCTAGCAGCAACGTTCTGTGATGAGAAGCCAGGGTTCCTTTCAAAAATGTGCACAGGATGGAAATAGGGCCATCCCAGCACTCTACAGATTGGTAAACTGAGGCATTGCAATGGTGTGGCAAGTATTCAGTAAGCCGAAGTCTTCCCTTCATCTCCTGGCTTCTCACACACTGATTTCTGTAGCAAGTTTACTGTTTTACACTCCCAGCAGCAAATGAAGGTTCTTCTTCCCCCGCATCCTGGCCAGCGTTTGCCTGCTCTTCCTGATGCTCGCCATTCTGACTGGGTTGAAACCAAATGCAGTATTTGTTCATATCAGATGTGATTGTTTGTTTCAACTCGTTTATTTCTTGCTGAGACATAATCTACACACTATAAGCTTTGCTCTTTGGGAATGTTTAAGTCAGTACATTTACATAGCTGTGGAACCTCTGCCAGTGATCCCCCAGTATTTACAGCAACCTAAAAAGACACCCTATACCACTGGGGCGGTAGCTCAGTGTTAGAGCCCTTGACCATTACACAGAGATCCCAGATTCAATCCCTGGTATTGGAGGAATAAAAAGGAAGGCACCCTCTCCCCCTAGTAGATTCTTTTACTAATAAGGGAGTGGACTACGCATTAGAAGTCACCCCTCTTTCACACCGATTTTGAGAGAAGGTTAAAGTTCAAACATCTATAAACATTTGCTTCCACCTGGATCCTGCACCAACCCCATGTCCAAACCTCAGACTACTTGTCAAGTGCCTGAGAACCCACACAGAACTTCTTATGCAGACATAAGCACCATCAACACTGTTGGATCCTGTTACCATGACAACATTCAGAAGGAAAAGCATCCTTTATATGGCCAAGTTCCTTTGCCCTGGAGTCTCTCTTTATGGCCACCTTCTTTTGTGCTCATGTGCCATCCATCTCAAGGCTCCCTTCTTGACTCTTGTGCACTCAGTTCACTGAGCTTCCTCTGTCTATGGGTTCGTAGTTTTGTTTCTGCTAGTACTTCTTCAAAGAACTCCTGGACTGGAAAGATGGCTCAGTTGATACAGTAATCGCCTCATGAATATGAGGGCCTGAGTTTGATCCCCCAGGAACCACATTAAAATAGGGCACTGAGGAGGCAGACTAGTGGATTTCCAGGGGCTCCCTGGACAGCCAGCCTAGCCTACCTGGCGCTCCAGGTCTCTCTTCAGAAGAGACCCTGACTCAAAGGACATAGACGGTGAGACTGCAGAGAGCTTGCCTAGGATGCACGAGGCCCTGGGCTCCATCCTCAGCTTGACATAAACTGGGCATGATGGCTGACGCCTGTGAGCCTAGTACTTGGGAGATGGAGGCAGGAGAATCAAAGTTGAAGGTCAGCTTGAGCTGCATAGTGAGTTTGAGGCCAGGATTTTTACACTCACTAAAGCCAACCCTCCAGGGTATTCTACCCAAGGCCTGTGAAGGGTAATCTGTGTGTGTGTGTGTGTGTGTGTGTGTCGTGTGTGTGTGTGTGTGTGTCTCTCTCTCTCTCTCTCTCTCTCTCTCTCTGTGTGTGTGTGTGTGTGTGTCTGTCTCTCTCTGTCTGTCTCTGTCTCTCTCTGTCTGTCTCTGTCTCCTTGTCTCTGTCTCTGTCTCTCTGTCTCTCTCTGTCTCTCTGTCTCTCTCTGTCTCTCTCTCTGTGTCTGTCTCTCTCTGTCTCTGTCTCCTTGTCTCTGTCTCTGCCTCTCTGTCTCTGTGTGTGTGTGTGTGCTGTCTCTCTCTGTCTGTCTCTGTCTCTCTGTCTCTCTCTGTCTCTCTCTCTGTGTCTGTCTCTCTGTCTGTCTCTGTCTCTCTCTGTCTCTGTCTCTCTCTCTGTGTCTGTCTCTCTCTGTCTCTCTGTCTCTCTCTCTGTGTCTGTCTCTCTCTGTCTCTGTCTCCTTGTCTCTGTCTCTGTCTCTCTGTCTCTCTCTGTCTCTCTCTCTCTGTGTCTGTCTCTCTCTGTCTCTCTCTGTCTCCCTGTCTCTGTCTCTCTCTGTGTGTCTGTCTCTGTCTCGCTCTCTGTCTGTCTCTCTCTCTCTGTCTCTCTCTCTCCTCAAGGAAAGTTCTGAAAGCTGCTTCTTCCTCTTCACCTGGATAATTTCCTCACACGCACATGGGCCTCCCCTAATAGTAGCATCTGAGGAGAAGCAATCTGCAGACCACTGCCCCCCCACGACCACTGACCCCCCCCCACTAGTTCTCAGCCAGCTCTTTCACTCTGGCCTTCCACCCTAAGAAGCTAAGCCACAATACTTCCTGCTGGTACAGCTCCACCCAGGTGCCCATCCTGAAAAGGGCATTTGCCATTTGTTTCAGGTGGCCTGATGCCCAATGCCTGGGGAAATGGCCATTTCAAATTCTGTCAACCAGAAGCACATCAGTCATGGCCAGGAGTGGGAGTCCCACGGGGAAGTGCCACTTGTAAATTTTTCTGTCATGAATGCTGCCAGCCCTGCAGGTGTAGATGCTGTTACATGCACTGGGCTCTTCCTCCCCCTCACCTGGCCACCCTCAGTGCTCCGAGGAGCCTCATTCTTGCCAGTCCTTGAGCCTCTTGCCGTTGTTGTCAAGATGTACACTTGACGCTGTCCCATCAGCCAAGATGTTTTCACGTGTGTGTGTGTGTGTGTGTGTGTGTGTGTGTGTGTGTGTGTGTGTGTGTGTACTTGTGTATATATGAGCACTGTGGAGATGGGGCATGCCCACACGTAGACACCAGAGGTCAAGCTTATGTGTCTTCCTCTCTCGCTCTCCACCTTAGTTTTTGAGGCAGAGTCCCTCACTAAATGTGGAACTTGCCACTTTGGATAGTCTAGCTGGCCAGTGGGTCCTAGGCATCCCCCTGTCTCCACCACCAGCGCCGCAACTACAGGTATACTCCCAGATTTTTTGGTGGGGAAGAGATGCTGGGATCCAACTCAGGCCCTCATACTTATCCAGAAAGTTGTTTACCTGACTGGGCCTGTCCCCAGCCTGGCAGCCATGTCTGAGTGCAGGCTGTCTTTGTTTTGTTCAGGGTTGGCAGCTGGTTTTAGTACCATCTTGGGAGTAGACTGGTGGGCACCAGGATGGCCTCCTTGTCCCATTTTGTAATCTGGGTTTGTAGAGACCTTGAAGCAGAAATAAGAGCAGGAAATCACAGGCCAAGGGCACCTGAGGTGCAGGCAGATGAAAAGCCCATCCTAGTGAACCTTAATGGCAGGTGGCCATGGCAAGGGCTGGGGTCCAATACCCCCCTTCCTGGCCAAGTGAGCGAGGCTGTGTTTCACCTTGGTGGTGGCAACGGTAGCTGCCCTGGCCCAGCCAGTTCTGAGCAGGCAGAGTCAGCCTGATCTCCCTTGGTGAAGCTGTCAGAAGCCAGGCTTGGCAGCCCAGCCCTGCTGGCCAAAGGTTGGGTTTCCGGGTGTGAGTCAGCAACTCTGCTGAGCACAAAGCTCTGAGGTCCCAGCACATGCCACTCTGGCCTCAGCCCCACCTCACCCTACTGGCCACCTTCACAGGTTGGCCAGCCCTCCATTGTCCTGTGTGTGGCTAGGTCAAGGGGCTGGATCATATGCAGAATTTGATTGGTCACAAACCCCAAAGCCACCAGGAATGATGGGGGTGGGTGTATGTGAAAAGCTTGCCTGGGGAACAGGAATGGCTCAGTTAACTCCTCATGAGACAATTCTGTCCCACTACAGTGCTCACTAGCCACGGAGCCACTGAGCGTTTGAAATGTGGCCAGGGTGATGCAGAAAGTGGCTTTCACTCCTATTTCATTTTGATTAATCATGGTGTCAGCATGGCTACTGAATTGGGCAGACCAGCTCTGAGAGAGGTTGGTTCCTCTTTGTGGCACCGGGAGTTGAACCCAGGGCCTCATGCATCTAACACGGGCTCTGCCACTAGGTTCTACCTACAACCCTTTATTAAAAACAAATTTTTATTTAGAGACAAGATCTCATTTAAGAGCCTTAAATTCATGATCCTCCTGCCTCAGCCTCCAGGTAACTAGAATGGCAATCTTGTGGTGCAGACTCACTGTTCCGCCTTCTCCTCCTCCTTTTCTATCTTTTCTGTGCATGTCTTTGTGTATATGATCTATGTATGTGTTTATGTGTGTGAGAATGAGAATACGCATATCATAACACACATGTGGGAAGTCCATGAACAACCTTTAACTTCAGCCCTAGCTGTCACCTTGCTGGACACATGGTGTCTTGTTGATCAGTATATGCCGGGCCTGGCCTGTGAGTTTATCAAGATTCTCGTGCCTCGGCCTCCTATCCCCAAGGTTCTGGAATCTGAACTCAGGTCCTTGTACATCGAACACTCAGGCATCCTCCAGCACAAGCACGCCCAGCTTCTAAGGGAAGTATAAAAGCTACCTGTCATCCCAGCTAATGCTGGGGGGTGGGGGAAGCAGGTCATTAGATTTTCTATGGACTGAGCTGTGTCCTCCACATGTGTGTGTTATAGGGCTCACCCCATGGGGAGGAATCTGGAAATAGGCCTGGGGGGACACTTACAGTAGTAGTCACTGAGTTGGAGCTTTAGGGATGGGACAGGTGTCCTTTGGAGAAGAGATCTCCTGTTCTCTCACCTACCACAATGCTCCCCGTGGAGTATCTGGGTGACGGTGTGTGGGGATGGGGATTGTCTGTAGACAGCAGAGCATCCTCACCAGGTCCTTGGACCCCTGATATTGACCTTCCCAACCTCCAGTCTACAGAGAGAAGCCACTCCATCCATCGTTTCTCTTTGTGACAGCCTGACTCATCAAGATGGCGGGTTTCCAAGCCAGGCCACAGCATCAGGAAGACCATGTGCCAGGGACAGTTTCTGTTGCTCTGTGGGGGAATACCACATCCCTCTTCGGCCTTTTTTAGAGGGGTTCTTAAGTCAAAGTGGCAGGACTGAGGCCTGAGGTGCCACTGCAAATCTGCTTGTGATGTAGAAAGCAGGTAGACACAGAGGCCCATTGTCCCCACATCGCAATTGTCCCCTCGGGTGGTGGGGAATCATTACCAGTGCTGGGGACTGAGAACAGAAAAGCACGGGTCACGGGTACCAGTGGAGAGCCACCCGGAACCCTGAAATAGACATTGGTGGCCCTTATGCCTGCCACATCCAATGCTCCGTTTTTGTAACAAACACTTTAGAAGTCCTTTCTAATCTTGGAGTGAAATTCACATGCCATCTAACCAGCTTATGTAATGTGCGTGTGAGCGTGCGTGAGCGTCTGTGTGGGGCCAGAGGTCCACCTCTGCTGTCCTTCCTCGGTAGTTGTTCACCTTGGTTTTTGCTTTGTTTCCTTTGTTTTGAGACAGGGTCTCCCATTGGCTTGAGGTTTTCTGGTTTAGGTAGACTAGCTTGCCAGCAAGCCCGGTGCATCATCCGGTCTCACTCCCCAGGGCTGGGATGACTAGAGTGTGCCGCACATCTAGCTTTCTATGGGTTCTATGGGTTGAACTCAAGTCCTCTTGTTTGTATGGAGAGCACTTTACCCTCTGAGCCATCTATTCAGCCCCTGCTTACACTTATTTTTAAGTCAATTAAAAAAAATAGCTATTTTATTATTTTATGTGCATTTGTATTTTACTCACACATATGTCTATGTGGGGGTGTCAGATCTTGGAGTTACAGACAGTTGTGAGCTGCCATGTGGGTGCTGGGAATTGAACCTGGGTCCTCTGGAAGAGCAGTCACTGCTCTCAACTGCTGAGCCATCTCTCCAGCCCCTTAAGTCAAAATTTTTAAGCCAAAAAAAAAAATGCTCTCAGTATAATGATTTTTAAATGAAGTAATTTAGAAGACACACTTTTGAACCTGTGTTTAGCACTTTAGACACTCTATGAAACAGTGTAGAGACAGAAGCAGGACAACAGCCTGAGCTCCTGGGTGACACAGCTGTCGCCAGCAATGTGATGTTTATGTGGCTGTGATCACGTGAAAGAAACAATTAGGGAAGGGGAAATGTGTTTTTGACTCCGGGTTTTAGTTCATCATGGCGGGGAAGGCACGTGGAGGGACCTGGGTTCGTGGCAGTGGGAGTGTGTGGAGGAGGCCGTTCACACCATAGAGGACCACAAAGCAGAAAGCCAGGCTAGAATCAGGTTCTGGGGATGACCTGTCCCTTCCTCCAGCTACACCCCACTCCTAAAGGTTGTGATGCTTCCCAAAATAGCATTGTCAATTAAAGTGCCTTCCGAGCAGGGCCCTGTACTACCCCTGAGTCACTCATTTCCACAGTGGCAACAGCGGGCATGAGGAGAGATGGGTGAGTTGCAGGGAAAACCGTCCATTCAGCAAATGTCCCCAAGTGCAGGGTCCATTCCAAGCAGCAGCTGGGATGCATGCCATGGAGCTCTGAGATGGTAGCCAAGGCTGTACAGATTTCATGTCCCAGGAAGTCACTCGGTGCCACAGGCTGAGTGGCTTAAACAACAGAAGCTTGCCTGCTCATGGTCAGAAGTCTGGAAGTCTCGGGTGCCGCATATTTGATGACTGCAAATGCTCTGACGGGTTTTGGTCAGACACCTCGCACCAGGCAGTTAATGGGCTTTCCTCTGTATAGACTTGGAGAAAGATCTCTTCCAGTCTCCTAAGGGCACAGGTTATGGCCTGATGACACTTGTGACTTCAGTTGACTCCAATCCTTGCCAAATGCGGACGCCCTAGATGTCAGAGCCTTAACATACAAACAGGGGTGGGGGTGGAGTAAAGGGTTCACAGTACAACAGTAGGGAAGCCGGCAAGTGACTGGAGCCTTTCCAGTTGTGTTGTGTGCTCCCTGGAGCACAACAGGGAGAGGAAGAGGGTTGTCTAAGAGGGGACAGTGGTGCTAGGTGCTGCAAAGCACAGAGGAGTCCAGAGGCTGAGAAACCATGGACAGGGCCCAGGGATCCAAAGGGTGGGTGAGGCCAGGCCTGGCAGAACCTGGTGGGCAGCTAGCTTGGATCATCAAGAAGCCATCAGTTGTAAGACAGAGGAGGTGACCAATTTGCATTTCAGAGACCAGGTGACCACAGTGGGGTGAGGTGACAGGGCGTGAGTGTGTGTGTGTGTGTGTGTGTGTGTGTGTGTGTGTGTGTGTGTGTGTGTGTGTGTTATGAATGCAATAACGAAAGAGGCCAAAAGAGGGCATTAGATCCCCTGGAGCTGGAGTTACAGGTCGTTGTGAACCCCCTGATATGGATGCGGCAACCCAATCCTGTAGGAAAGCAGCCAGTGCTCTCAACTGCTGAGCCATCTCTCCAGCCTATGTGTTAGCATTTTTATTTCAGATGTTTCAAAGAAATAAGAGCTGAGCCTGCACTAAGGTCTGTACAGAGTCTGTTTAAAGGTGACAGAAGAGTCCCCTTTCCTGCCCATGGTAATTCTGGGAGTGAGGGTTGGGAGGGACCCATGGGAGCCACAGGTTCTGCTATGATGAGCCGTTCCAGAAGCAGAGAGCTCAAGGCCTGGCAGACAGCGTTCTGCTCAGGAATCCAAGGGATCCTGAAGGTCTAGCAGCTAGGAATGGGAGACATAGCCTCCCGCCGCCTAGGGAGCTGTTACTGAGAAACAGGCAGTCAGACAGTGTGGTATGAACTTCCCCTCCACTCAGAAACTGTCCCTGGTCAGGGCTGAGGCCAGACCATGGGATGCACAGTGATCCCTTGGAACAAATCCATTTTAGCTGTTGCTAAGAGCTTAGGCTGTGAAGGGGAACCAGAGCCAGCTGCGTGCAGACAGCTTTTCTAAGATGAGAGCCTGGCAGGGGGTCCCCAGCTCTCAGAGCACCGTGTCCGCTGTGATAGCCATGTGCCTCATGCACGCGACCCGCCTGGAGTTGCTCAGATATTTAAGTTGTGTAAAGGTTAGCAGTATGAATCTTTCTAGAACTTTCTCTGTTCTCTCTCTCTCTCTCTCTCTCTCTCTCTCTCTCTCTCTCTCTCTCTCTCTCTCTCTCTCTCTCTCTCTCTGTGTGTGTGTGTGTGTGTGTGTGTGTGTGTGTGTGTGTGGTCCCTTTGTGACACCCAGAGATCCCTCCCAGACACATCTCCGCTGCTGCCCTGAGCTACAGCTGCTGGGTCTGGCTGTTTAGGAGGGCTGCAAAGCTCTGACAGCCACAGCTAGGGCTGCCGCTGGCAGTCCTGCCCATCTGAGTCCACAATGGCTGCTTGGTCTCTCATATCTCCAGGCTGCTCTCCTGGCCTCATGACCAAGACAGGGACAAGGATGAGAAAACCCAGAGAGGAGCTCTACCTGTGCGCCAGGGAAGGGGCCTATCCTCCAGCCCCAGGTGCTTGGAATCTGCTTCACTGAGATTCCAGCTGCTCATACTCAGTGTCAGGTGGCCTGCCAGGGTTGCTAAGCGCCCAGACACAGTACTGCATGTTGGAACAGATGGGCAAGGGATCTAGGCAGGTTCTGAAAGAGGCAGTAGGATCCAGATTCTGGTACCTTCCCAGCATAGGGCAGATCAAGAGAACACACCCTCCTGCTGGGAAGTGCTGGAATGCCAGTGTGTAAAATGAGGACTCTGAATGGTGTGTGTATGTGTGCATACACATGCAGGCATTCATGCTGTGTGTGCTTTGTAATCTCCCCATGCCTCTACTCCTTCAGCAAGGACAGTGGCCCCTACCTCATTGAACTGTTACAAACAGGAAAGAAGTCTGAAGCTAAGAAATTCCGGGAGCCTTGCATGCTACCCAGTGTCACTCCCTGAGCACGAGCCAGGAGCTTGAGGAGTTCTGTGGCTTTATTTTCTTTGTATGAGTTCTCTGTGGGGGTGACTGAGGACTTGGGTGCTGGGCGTACTTATGATCCTCTGGAACAGGGAACAGAAGATGGAGAAACAGGTTTCGAGGCCTCCTAAAGATGGTAGTGCCCCAACACTGCACTTCGAGAATTGCCGTATTCTCCCAGAGGAGATAGCAGCAAACCCTTTTATAAAAGTCCCACTGGGAAACATCTCCCTTTCTATAAAAGTCCCACTGGGAAACACCTCGGGCTCTGAAAGTCACTGAGGCTGCTCAGCTCTACCTGGACCACACAGAGACAAGGCCTGGCTGCTGCCAAATAAGTTCTATCTATACAAACAAGTACCAGACCCAAGTGTGCCAGCTCCCACTGCCTATAGTACATCAGCCAAGGCTGGAAAGCAGCCATGGCTGCCACCAATGCTGCCCCCAACACTGAGTCATATCAAATGACCTAGAGGCAAGTGTGCATTCCTGGCCTCTCACGTGTGTAGTGTATAGAGACAAGCCAGTGTGGCAGTGAAGTTAGGTTGATGCTAACCAGACCATTCCAGGCCAGAGCACTCAAGGGCTTGAATGGGACTCTTTCTCCCCTTTGACAATGTTCAAACCAGGAAACATTCTCTTGGTAAATGTCTACTGGTTATACAAAAGAACAGAGCTCTCTGCCAGCCCCCAGTGGACATAGAGCATCAGAAATAAGTCCATGTATGTTGGATATGAGCCACTGAGACTCAAGGGATGTTTGTTACTGTAGCTCACCATCTCCTATCCTGATTCCTGGGGATGTTTATTACTGTAGCTTACCATCTCCTGTCCTGATTCCTGGGGATGTTTGTTACTGTAGCTCACCATCTCCTATCCTGATTCCTGGGGATGTTTGTTACTGTAGCTCACCATCTCCTGTCCTGATTCCTGGGGATGTTTGTTACTGTAATTACCTCGTCTGATGGGGATGTTTGTTACTGTAGCTCACCATCTCCTGTCCTGATTCCTGGGGATGTTTGTTACTGTAATTCACCATCTCCTGTCCTGATTCCTGGGGATGTTTGTTACTGTAGCTCACCATCTCCTGTCCTGATTCCTGGGGATGTTTGTTACTGTAATTCACCATCCACTGTCCTGATCCCTGGGGATGTTTGTTACCACAGCTCACCATTACCTGTTCTAATTGATGCCCAGAGATGCTTGATACTGCAGCTCCCTCTTACTGTCTGACTGATTCACTTGCATGGAAGGCAAAAGTGACAAGTGAATATCACTGGTTCCCATGGTGAGGAAACTATGCCCTGTCCTGTCTTTCCTGATCTTTCTGGCTCAGTCAGAAAATGAGACTGGAAATCTCTTCTGGTAGCTAGTATGTCTTCAACATCTGCTAAATTCCTGCAAATACTAATTTTTTACAAAACAGGGGAAACCCCCAGGTATGGGATCTTTGGCAAGCAACAATATTTAGCTAGGACTGAAAACATTTGCTTTCTTTGTATTTCTTCTTTTTTGTGTGTTTATTATCGAGGACAAATGGTACTGATTCTGCAGGGTTGAGGTTAATTTTTCTCCTTCATAAACACCATGATGTTTACAAAGTTCTCCTGAGTAAACACTGTGATGATGACATAGCTTTATAATGATAAATTTTATAGAAGCCTGAGCCCATTTGAAAGTGACACAAAGAAATGTGAAGTAAGATTAAATGGTATAGATTTGCAAATATGGTGACATTGTGAGGGTCCTAGGAACATGTGGGGTTGAGATTCAGGAATCTAATTTAGTGTCTTCCCTTCACAGACATAAAGGTAGGGGCTAGGAGAGAGCCATCCTCAACATAGGGTGACTCAGTTCTCCAGGGACCAGGTTTTGCAATTCAGAGCCTGGGTCATCCTTGTACCCATGGCCCCGTCCCCATGAGAACTGGATGAAACAATAGAGAATGGTGTCCATCCATGGACCACTGTATTTACTGTAGGGAAGGAGTGTGTCTGTGTCTAAAAAACCATAAGTTCACCACCTCTTCTCTCCTGGCAGCCAAGCATCCACAGTGGAGGTGTCTGTGTCTGTCCCTATCTGCCCCTGCTCTCTGGAAGCTTCCAGTGTCTTCCATCCAGGAGACATTACATACCAGCTCATCTCTGCCTCCCACCCCAAGCACCCTTCCTGAGAGTCAGCACCCAAGTTTTCCTGTTCTTATAGCACACCCTAATCCCTGTGGCCTCATTTAACTTCACAGCATCTGTGAAGGCCACTTCCAAATGAGATCACATTCATGGGTACCAGAGTTAGGATGTGAATCTGTCTTCTCAGGGGACACGAGTCAACCCCCAACATCCTCCTCTGGTGTATTCTTGCTGAGTGGCGACAGGCTGAGTCCTGGGCTGTGCCCCTGAGACACCCAGTCTTTGCAGAAATTGAAACCACCCAGGCGAGAGGGGCTTCAGAGGCTGCCGAGGCCAGCAGCAGCTGGCTGTCATTTGTCTCGGTCTCGGGCGGCAGTGGCCCTGCTGTCCAGACCTGGCAAGTTCAGGCTGAGAGGCCATGGTAGCCAGCGAAGGTCAGGACGCCCTCCTTACATGATAAATAGAGTAGGTCCCAGCCAACCCCTCCCGAGGCCACACAGTATCTCTTTCAAAGATCTCAAAACATCCAAGCAGACCATAGCGAATTGACTTTATTGTTTTAAAACCAGCCCCTTCTAGCTGCCACCACTCCTCCCCTGGGGGAAAATTCATAATAAACTTCCCTGCAGTGTGCACCTCTGTTCTCCCCATTCATCTCAGCCCCGAGGCCACTGTAACTCATGGTATGCCCTGATGCTAGGCATCTACTTCACTTTGATCACACTACCACCCATCAGTGGCCAGTTTAGTGGCAGGTACCAAATGAACACAGCCAACCCTGACTGGGGACAAACAATGGTTAAGGACAATCTCATCGCAAGGAATGCTATATACTGCCTTTGAGACAGGGATTCTAAATGGCCGGGCACTCACAGATTCGTCTAGACTGGCTGTTCAGTGAGCCACAGGGATCCATCTGGTTTATAATCCCTTCCTAAGTGTTGGGATTGTAAACAGGAGCAGCCATACCTGGTCTTCTCTTCCTTCCTTTCTTCCTTCCTTTCTTCCTTCCTTCCTTCCCTCCTCCTCCTCCCCTCTCCCCTTCTTTATTTCTATGTAGGTCTGGGGAATTGAACTCAGGTCCTATGTACTTACTAACTGAGCCATCTCCTCAGGCCAAGAGCTACTTTTTGTTTGTTTGTGTTTTGTTTTTTGAGACAGGGTTTATCTGTGCAACTCTAGCTGTCCTGAAACTCTCTGTAGACCAGCCTAGCCTCAAACTCAAAGATCTTCCTGTCTCTGCCTCCTGAGTGCTCAGATTAAAGTCATGCACCACCACTGCCCAGCCCAAGAGATGTTTTTTGACAAAAGAATCTGGAATAACTTTTTCCGGTAGGATCACTCTATAGAAAGATGATTTGTTAACACAGACAGCAATGTGGTTTTCCCTGTGACCCCCTCTGTAGGACAACTTGGCTCAAACATGAATCAATAGTTCTATAGTGATTCCCTTCTGATGGGTTCTATAGTTTTGCATCCAGGATCTCATGACACCCAGGTGAGCAAGTTTGGGGGTTCAACACGAGGCCTCTGAGCCCACCTAACTTCCCTTTGGCTCTGCTCTTGGAAAGTTCCATTGAGTAGCAGCCTCCATTCTCAGTGCCTCAGTTCCCACACCGTGAGATGCAGGTGACAGGCGATCTCCCTGGCCAGGACCACACGAAGGATCCAAAGAGACAGGGCTCAAGCTCAGACCAGGACTCAGCTCAAAGCAGAGCCATTACCCTGGGTGCTTCACCTCAGATGAGCATTGGCTGTAGGCTACAGGGCTCTGAGCCTAGTCTTGGGTCCCCTCTCAGTGTATGACAGGTCGGCAGGGCACGTCTGGCTTGTGTCAACTTACTATGTTCTCCTGTTGACCAAGTCTCTAGCACCTTTGCCTCTCTTAAGGACCTTTGTGACCACACCAGACCCACCCAGACAATCCAGGAAAACTGCCCAATTGAAGGTCAGCTGATAACAACCTCCGTGCCATCTTAAACCTCAGTTCCCCTTGCCACATGATCCATACAGCCCCAGGCTCCAGCAGCTACTGACAACACAGATCAGCACTGCCGTGCCCTCTGGTGCTCGCTCATATCTAACCCGCAGAGGTCCACGGTGATCTTCTGATTTGCTTGGTACACGTGTATGTTCATATGGGGGTGAGCACGTGTGCGCATGCATGTGTGCAGGACAATGATCAACAGCAGCTGTCTTCTTCAGTCACTCTCTACCTCGTGCTTTTAAGTCAGAGCCTAAAACGCATCAATTCGGCTAGGCTGGCTGGCCCACGAGCTCCACAGAGCCCCTGGACTCTGCCTCAAGTTTGTTGCCATGACAGGCATATAATAACCTCATGCCTGGCTTTTACACTCGTTCTGGGAATTGAAGCTCGGGTTCTCGTGTGCAAATGCTTCTTCACACACTGAGTCCTCTCTGCAGTCTACTTCTTTAAAAGCATATTTATTTAATAAAAAATAGTGTTTCAGATGCCAGTAGTCACGGAAAAGCAGAGATGGGGGGGCGGGCTGAGGGGCTAGTGGGACCAGAGAAAGCCTGGCTGGACAGTGATTTAAGCAAAGGGCAAAGGACAGCAGGTGAGTCTTATAGGAAGGTGCAGGGAAGGGCATTCCAGACAGAGAAAGCTCTTGCTAAGGTGACAAGCACTTGAGGGTGGACGAATGGCAGAGCCAGCATGGCCAGGACGGAGGAAGTGAGAGGAAGAGATGAGCAGTGTGGCTGGGCATGAACCAGGAGGACCCCATCTGTGTCTCCAAGAAGGCAGGCAGGGCTGGAGGGTAGTACTTTTCCAGGTCACTGCAGCAACTGTTGTCATCTAAAGGGGCAGCCCCAGATCATTTCTGTGAGGTTCTGGAGGCTGGAAGTTCGTAGCAAGTTATAGGAGGGTCCCGCCTGGAAAACCAGACGATTGCTTCCTACCCCACCCCACCCTGCCTTGCCAGATTCCCATCGGCGTCCCCGTGTCTTTCCCTACCTCTCTGGGGAACGCTGGCCTGGGTTTAAAGGCCCATACTTGTCTGAGAGCATCTCTGCCTTCTTACCCCAGTCACACTGCTAAGACCCTTTCCATGCAAGGGCAGATTCTTCAGGCCCTGTGTTCAGGGGGACACATTTCAGTGCTACACAGGTTCCAGCAGGACCTCTGGGAGATAAGACTGGGCCTGGGAGAGCAGGTGGGGGTTGTAGGGTGTTTCAACAAGCCAAGAAGAGCCACTCTGACCCCAGAGGAGGGGGGTGGGGGGAGCCTAGAAGGAACTCAGCCCTGACCCAGTGTAGAGGACATATGTGTGCTGCAGCCTAATGTTACGAGCACGTTTTCCCCGCTGCCGGTCTGGTCCCAGTCTTTGTTCCTCCCTGCCGGCTGCTCGGTCCCAATGTGAGTCCCAATAACACGCAGAGACTCTGTATTTGATATAAGGCTGTTGGCCAGGTACTAGCTTGTTACCGGCTAGCTCTGTCTTAATAATTAACCCATTTCTACTTATCTAAGTATTTCCACATGGTCATCTTATCCGAGCGCGGTGGGCATCTTGCATGCTCTACATGCTAACCCCTCTTTACTACTTCCTCTTTCCTCCTTGTCTCCTAGCCCCGCCTATCTTGCTTTCCCATTGGCCAAACAGTGCTTTATTCATTAACCAGTATGAGAAACATATTTACAGAATAACATCTCCCATCAGCCTAAGGCAGGAGAGTCATTGAGGGTTAAAAAGGTTCTCCTATGCTCCCAGTTATGTGGGAACCACAACTTGCAGGAGGGTGAATGGGCTTTTCTGCCTGTTGCAAGGCTCCTGACAGAAGGCCAGAAAAGACAAAGGAACCTGAAAGGGGGGGATGTGTTTGTGTATGTGTGAGTAGCCATGCCTACACGTATGTGTACTATACTTTCTGTGTCAAGACAGCATAGAGTCGGCTGCCCCTGCCATTCGGAAGCACGGGGTGCCATGGTGTGAGCTGAGCCCACGTCAGTGTGTGGACTCTGGGACACCCTCATCTCACTGCCCATTGAACTTCTCGCCCTCCCCACCTTTCACTAAGCTTGGGGCTGTCTTCACCCCTGAAGGCGTGCCCTAGGCTGCACTGTCTCCTGCCAGCACCTTAAAAAAAAACGAGAAGGAGGCTTCTAGAAACAAGACACACAACAAAGCAGTAATGAAGGGCTGGGGGACACCTCACTGGCAGAAGGAGGATGAGGCCCAGGACTCAGTGCCTAGCAAAGGAGGAAGGGAGAGTAAGAGGGGAGGAGAGTACTGGGTTCTCAGGGCCCAAGTTTTTATTTCTTAAAGCTGTTTGAGCATTTTATGCACGGGGGTGTTTGGCCTGCAGGTAAGCATGCCCAGTGCCCTTGGAGGTCAGAAGAGGACATTTGATCCCCTGGAACTGGACTCAGTGATGGGTCTGACCCACCACATAGGACCTGGGAATTGATCCCGGATCCTCTGGAAGAACTGCCAGTGCTCTTAACCACTGAGCCAGCTCTCCACCCTCAAGTTTAAAGAACTGTGTAGTGTTGTACCCAAACTCTGAACCCCAAAATCACCAAGAGACCCATTCTGATGCAAAAGCATAGCCTTTTATTGTTTAACAAGTTAACTGTGCTAACTCAGGTCCCTGTCCTTCCAACACAGTAGTTGGCTTGAGAAGAACCCAGGAGAACCTCGAGGCAGGGGATTTATTGGGCAGAGTAAGGGACATATCTAGGGGCATGCAGCAGTCTCGTGATTGGTGCGCTTCCAGGCTTGGGCGACCTGTCCTGTGTTGATTTGTCAACTGGTTGTTATGGCCTGTAGCCCCTCCCAAAGCGGTTAACATGCTCTGACTGTTATGCCACTTTTACTGTAAAGCGCATCCCGAACCCTCCCGCTAACTTCTGATTGATTCCTTGCCTCGTGGAGGGTATCTGGCTTTTAGTGACTAGGAGGTCTGGCAAGGTCAGGCAAGCACATGTTGCTGAGTCAGGGGCATTTGTCTTTCTGTGTCTTTTTTTGTTTTTCAGCCTGCCATGGCTGCCAAATCAGGGTGAGGGTCTGGCCCCTTCAGCAGCACCCAGTACGGTATACACTACATCTCAATCCAGATAGAACCAGGAGCCAGGAAGGCAAAGGAGAGGTCAGGGCACGTGTGATTGTTGTTGCTTTTGGTTTTTTGAGACAAGGTCTCATGTCTAGGCTGGCCTCAAAGTCACTGTGCTGAGAATGACCACTCCCAGTTGGTGTGGTAGTGGGGACTGAACCCAGGGCATTGTGACTGCTAGATAAGGACTCTGTCTACTGAGCCACCTTCCCTGACCACGCTGACTGGCTTGCTGAGCAGAGCTGAAGTGTCTGAGTGACACTTCCTTTGGGCATGCCTGGTCCTCCCCGTGGAAACTGTCAGCTCGTGTGTGGCATGGAGATCACACTGCATGCTTAGGTGACACTTCCGGTTAGAACAGTGTAACCCTGGCATGTCTCGTGATTTGCTAATAGGAACCTCGAGCTCCACCCTTGGCCTAATGTTTACCTGGTGTAAATACTAAACACAGAATATGTGCAGGCTACATGGGTGGGCACTGTGTGGCAAGGACCTCAAAGCTATGAAGTAAGCATGGACACCGCTCCAAGGTCACCAAGGCTCAAAAACACCCCTCCCCACCCTGTGACAGCAGGAGGGGAGGAGCATCTCACCTGAGGACAGGAGGTGGTGACAAGAGAAGAGGAAATAAACCCCGCTGAGATGAAAGTCAAGCCCACAGCTGCTCCAGCCATCACCCTCTAATGGCAACCTGAGGTTTTAGGGTGAGCAGTGAATTATAGCTGGGAGGACCCCAGGGCTTGGGGCTTTGATCTGAAAGCAGAGACAGCATGGGCGGCTAAGGTCCTAGCCTAAGTGATCTCCACCTCTTCCTGGGGAACACTGGGGAGCCCTCAGAATGTGTGGGCCGTTGGGATGTCTCTGCTCCTGCCTGGAAACCCAGGGCAGGCAGCTTTGTGGGGACTGAGTGGGCTTGTGCAGAGGACCCAGCTGCACACTGTATTTTATGAGGCTCTGACTCTGATGGCAGCGTGACCTCAGAGGCATCCCCAGGTCACCTATGAGGTCATTCCGCTGAGCCTTGACCTTCTTTGAAAAGAACCAGTTTGGAGAAGTTTGTCTTTACTGCCAGGAGGTGTTAGCCCAGAGACTGTAACGTGACTTAGGGGACAGCCACCCTTTCACAAAACAGATGTTGGCCTCTGTTTGCCCTGTGGTGTCACCCTGGCTCCTGTCAGACTGTCCCCTGTTGACTGAGCACAGGAAACCAGAGGGTTATGAAAGTACATTCTGCAGACCTGAACTGTCCTATCATCCTCGGGCTCAGAGCTAGTGCCCCCAAACACCCAAAACCTAACACAGGCAGTCAGTCCCCTGCTGTGCAAGAGTCCTGTGATGTCTACTATGGGTGGCACGAAGGAGGGGCATATCAGACAGGGATGCCCTCTGCAGCCCAGGCTGGCCTGGACCTTGTGGACACACATTGACCAGAAATCATCCAGTGATCCGAGGTGTTCCTGGCAGCATCTGCCCACGTTTCATGGTGTGACTTCCCTGTAGCCTGAATACAGACATAAACTGTGCACACCATCCCGCCACGCAACACCACTGAGCACAACCTGACACATTGTGAATCGGAGACTATCCCACATTACAGAGCTGTGGCCATTTCCTGCTGGCGTGGATCACAGTGCTGACAAGAGACATCAGCCTTCCTTGTTCCCAACCAGCATCCCTCGGCGTCAGACAAACTCACTTTCCTCTGTGGTTGACAGCAAACTTACAAGCATAAAGGAGATCGGCTTCTTTGTCACTGCTCATTCTGATTTATAGAAAACTTAAAAGCATAGTGGAGATGGCCTTAAAATCAGTTCCTTTAGGCCAGGCATTGGTGGCACACACCTCTAATCCCAGCACTCGGGACGCAGAGACAGGCGGATCTCTGTGCGTTCAAGGCCAGCCTGGTCTACAAGAGCTAGTGCCAGGACAGGTTCCAAAGCAATACAGAGAGACCTGTCTTGAAAAACAAAAAAAACAAAATAAGCTTCTTTATCATTTTCCCATACACTGCTGATCTGAAGGACTGTTTTCTGTAAACCTGTGGTCTTACATAAATCTCTTGGTTGAAAAGGGCTCTCCCTCCGATGGAGAACTGAAGTGAGCTCTAAGTAACTTTCAGCTGAAGCCCAAATACTAAGGCCCTGTCCCAGGGGCCGGGCAGCCTTGCCTCTCTGCCGCCCGCACTCTTTCAGCTGGCACTGTCTCTGTGCCATCTCTCACCAGGACATGTGGCAGGACATAGGTGGCCTTTTACTCAGCAGTGTCCTGGATAGCCCTGGTGACAAGTCACCTCTGAGGACTCAAGATTGTTTCCCAGCCAGTTAAGAATGCCTCACATGACCAGTGAACGAGGCCGTTGTGACATTTAGCAATAGATCTGACTGAACCCAGTTCCTACCTCCCTCAGTGTCTTAGTGTTCTATTGCTGTGAAGAGACACGATGACCACAGCAACTCTTATAAAGGAAAGCACTTAACTGGGGCTGGCTTACAGTTTAGTCCATTCTCTTTGTAGCAGAAAGCATGGCGGCACCCAGGCGGACATGGTGCTAGAGAGGGAGGTAGCTGAGAGTTCTACATCTGGCTCTACAGGCAGTGGAGAGAGACCCTGGACCTGGCTTGGGCTTCTGAAACCTCAAAGCCCACCCCCAGTGACACATTTCCTCCAACAAGGCCACACCTCCTAATCCCTCTCAAACAGTGCCACTACCTGATGATAAAAGGTTCAAATCCGTGAGCCCGTGGGGGCCATTCTTGTTTAGCTACCACACTCAGCCCCTGCACTGCATGAGAGCTGGAGTCCTGATGTCTCCCTTCCCACACATCCCTATTGTTGTCAGAGCCCAGAACTCAACCTGGGCCATCCCAAGCTCTGCACTCATTTGTACTCTGCTGGTTGACCCTATCGCTATGTAATTCAGGCTAGCCTCCAACTCATCATGATCCTTCTCTCCCTTAGCCTGCCAAGCGCATAAAATAATAAAAGTCCTGGCTAGTCTGTTGATGGCTTATTCTAGATAGCTCTGCCCTTCAGAGCCCTGGTTTCCTAGAATCCTTGTCAGACACCAAACAAAAGTCACACTCTTAGCTCCGTTTTATAAAAGGGAAATGGGTTTAGAGAGATCACCCAAGCGTGTGTGTGTGTGTGTGTGTGTGTGTGTGTGTGTGTGTGTGTGTTTGGGGTCAGGGAGAAAGAAGGAAGCCCAGATGAAGGCTTAGGGTGGGAGCAGGGCCAGGCAGCCAGATCTTGGCTTTCAGCGCTCTGCCTTCTGGGAATAAACAAGAAGTAGATTTAAAAGGATGTTTTTTTAATCTGAAAAACTAGATGTAAGCCCTAGTTTTTGTGCCATTCATTCACCTAGATCCTTAAGTTTAACCATGGCACCTAGTCTACACAGTCAGAACTAACGGTGTTTTCCTAGTGGATTTAGGATTTACAGCAGGGTTATTTATTTTGTTTCTTCCCTTCCTGCTGTATCCCACCCTTCAAGTGAAGTTGAACAAGGCAGTTTAAAATGTGTCAGGGATAAGCACACTTCCAAAGCTGTACCCTGACACTCGGTACTTACATTTGCAATACACTGGCTATTGAGAACAAAATTTCAGGCTCAGAAAAGACATGATAGAGGCCATTATGATATGGGAGAATCAACATCTTAAACACCGTAGACATACACAAACACTCTGCCTGCTATTTGTAAAAATTCTCTGTCAAGATCTTTTATAAAGACCCACTTTTTTTTTTAATGTAATATAATTCACCTACCCAATAGAAGTGTCATGAGACATACACATGAACCTCCTGAAGATGTCTGTGTATGTGGAAAATACTCAAGCATCTTTAGCAAACTTCAAAATGTAAACTTGTGAGCGCGCACACACACACACACACGCACACACGCACACACACACACACAGAAAATGGCCTAAGAAAGTCAATGGCTTTCTGGACTGTAGTCTGTCTAGGACCCGGGGTGGGTGGGGTTTCTGGGGCTCCTCCTTCTACCAACTTAATTTCCTTTACATCAGTCCTACATTCCCTTTCACCCAGTTCTGTTCCTGTCACCCCTAGACACATTCCAGATAGTTGTCACTCAGGCCAAAAGGGCTTCAGTCTTTGCATCTTTAAATATTCTTTTTAAATCTGTTCCATCATTTATTTGTGTGTGTGGGTGCCACTACATATGTGGTGTCAGAGGACAATTTGTAGGAGTCGATTTTCTCTTTTCGCCATGTGGGTCTGGGGATCAAACTCAGGCTCTCAAACTTGAAAGCAAGCACCTTGCCACACCAAGCTATCCTGTGGCCATCAGCCTTTATGTCGTATTCCCCCTCAGTCAGACTGAGACTCCTGAGTATCCCATGGACCTGGTCAGCCGACCAGGGAAAAGGGATTGAGAAGCATGAATGAAGGGGTTCTGCCCAGAGTTATTCCACAAGGCCATCTTCACAAAGCCCAACACAGATGTCCCATCTGTGGGTGATAGCTAGATCACTCTAGATTTCCCCAGAGAACTGCAGCAAGAGGTGATCTGTTCGGGGTGGCGCAGTAGCTGGCAGCTGGCTCTGACTGACCTGGGGTGAGCCCTGCCTAGCCGCTTCCCAACCTGCCACTCAGAACTGTGGCAGAGCCACACAGGTCACCTGTGTGTGGTGGCCAGCCCAGAGGGGACATCTGCAGTCCTCCGTGGTGGCCCCGAGTGTCGTTCCATTCTTGTTTATATCACACTATTAATGTCACTCATTGAAAGACCCTAAGGGGAAACTGGACTCAGCCCTGGAAAGAGAGGCATTTCCATAGCAACCATCACCATCTCATTAAAAGGAAGAAATCCAGAGGGCAACAAGCCCTGGAAGGGACACTCAAAGCCACCAGGAGCCAGAGAAACATGAATCATGACAGTCTTATCGAAACAGCCAAGAATCGCCAGCAGTTCCATGCTGAATGCTGGGAGTGGGGGCAGGTGCAGAGTATAATGCATGCACCCTTACACCAGGTGCAGAGTATAATGCATGCACCCTTACACCAGGTGCAGAGTATAATGCATGCCCTTACACCAGGCAGCCTTACACCAGGCATCGTCTTCACACCAGGCAGCCCTCCCTGACCCCCTCCAAGGCATGCAGGGCCCATAGGAGATGAGTGTGAGGAAGGCACACAGCAGCCTTGTTAGGGGCTTCACACCCATGTCCTCCTGGACAGTTAAGACCAGTGTGAGGGGACACACAGCAGAGGACCAGGCTACTGCCAGGGCATAGATCACGTTGTCAGCATTGAAGAGGTCAGAACCATTTGATGGCATGTGAAACAACACACACCAGACCTTACAGAGCTGACACCTGTGACCCGAGTAGCTATGTGTGTCCTGTGCTAACAGGAGCGTGTGCTCCCTGTGGCCTGGATGTGGCTTGTCCCCAAAGGATTGCCATGTTGCTCCTCAGGGTGCTGGTGTTTGGAGGTCATGAGGTCATGGGAATCCTGCCCTTAGAAGGCAGTTCCCATGGGATTCTGGGATTAACTAGCTATAAAAGAGTCATACAAGAGCAAGCATGGGCCACCAGTTCTCTGGCTGGTAATGTGATCACACACACACACACACACACACACACACACACACACACACACACACACACACACTCACACACACACTCACACATACACACAAACACACACACACACACACACTCTGCAGTGCGGCAATCCCTCTGTTGAGTATGACAAGGCCTCAACTCCCTCTGCTTGTTGTTCAGCCTAGTGATCCAATATGGCCATATCCCAAATGGAATGGCCCTGCCTGCCCTGTAAAAGCACAACCAGCGAGTTGAACTTGCCCCTCCCATCTCTCCCCCTTGTCCACACCCTGTCATGTCACCCCATCTAGTCACAAAAGAGTCTGGGGATTGCAGAACTTATTCTAACCAGCCTATGTCCAACAAAGAGCATTCTATCTATCTCAGTGATGGGGTGGACAGTGGAGAGGGTTCCAGCAGGGCCTACCACTGCCAGACTTCCTGCTCTCACCATACATTACCCCAGCCAGCAAGGTCTGTGCCTAACCTTCAGCGACCAAGGTGAGGCTGTCGAACCTCTCCCGGCCCCAGGTGCTGTGGCCCCAGACTTCATACCCCATCTCTTTCAGCCCTCTCTGGCCCAGGAGGGAGGCCCTGCTGGGTCTGTTGATGTCTCTTCTCACTGTTTTGTTCAGCTGTCTACTCTTCGGGTGACCCTGAATCACGAAATTAAAATAAACAAAAAGCTGTTTTGATTAAGGTTCAGGGACTGGCTGTGGCTACCCTTTCTCAGGTCATCCTTCCTTAATCTCACACAAAGAGCAGGGGGATGGAAATGCCACAGCCAGCTCTTGTCCTGGGTCGGGTAGGCTCACCGGGGTAACCAGGACCATAGAGATGACCTTGAGTAGAATGAGCTAGCCTAGACTTGCCACCCAGGCCTCCTGATTCATGTGTGCAGGCCAGCCTTAGGGACAGAGTGGGCCTAGTGGATCACACTGGGATTCACGGTCTGTGCCCTTTAAGATTAAAGTCCCACTATGTAATGGAAGTCAGGAGAGAGGCCCAGTGCGGTCCTGCCCCTGCCTCTGGTTTTCTTTGTTCAGCTACTTCCTCCTCCTTTGGACCTCAGTTCAGATGAAGCCTTCCCGGACCCCACCCTTTCCCCATCACCATTCAGGATTCCTCTGAGTCCCCAAGGTCCTGGGGACTGTGTTAGAGATGGAAGTGTTAAGAGATGAGAGACGCCTCCTCATACCTCCTTTGGATCAGAGTTCACACCAGGCATGGGTATAGAGCAGGTGGGCACAGCTACTTCTACAGGTGAGAAAACAGAATCAGAAAGCTAGCTCACCCTCCAGAAGGGCAGGCGGAGCCTGTGGCAGAGGCCGGGGCTGCCTCCAGTGTCTGGCTGTGGGTTTGCCACCATGCCCCTCCCCTCCCCTGGGTTGGTCTTGGGTAGTCTCCTTCCTGGAATAGGATGAAGCTTTCTCAGAACTGTGCTTACCCACAATTCAGTCTGCTACCACGTTGTGTTAGGTACAACTCTACACAAGGTGTACTATGGGAAAAGGCAACAGTACCTTGTGTGGGCTCCTCAGAAGATGTCCCAAGAGCCTCTGCGGGAGCCAGGCAGACCTGAGGGTACTGGCTCCATTATCCTTCCCAGAGCCTAGCTCTCACTTACCCGCTCAGTTTCCAAACTTCAAGGTTGTGTTTGTTTGTTTTTGTTGTGTTGTTTTCTGAGACAGGGCGTCATTGTGTTGGGGAGCCCAGGCTGTCCTGGAACTTGGTTGGTAGACCAGGTTGGCCTCGAATCACAGAGATCGGCCTGTTCCTCACTTCCAAGTTTAAACCCTGACTTTAGTTAACCATGCTAGAACTTCCTCTTCCCTAGTGTTGATCTAAGATGGGCATAGGGCCCACCTGACAGACTTGACTTGGGAGGTCACACAGTTAGAAAACCCATTTCTGAAACAGCTGGTAACATATGGACAAAGGACCCACTGTGCTGTCTGGTAGCTATCAGAACCTGAGAGGGTTGTTAATATTCAGACATCTGTACTGGCCTGTCCTTGGGGTTCTGACAGGATACGCCCTCAGCTGCAGCCACTAAAATACCACCTGTACAAATTCACTGTGTTCCCTTTTTAAAGTGCCCCGCCCACCTCCCATCCCTCTCTCTCTCCCTCTCCCCCTCTCCCCCTCTCCTCTCTCTCTCCCCCTCTCTCTCCACCTTTCTCTCTCTCCCTCTCCCTGTCCCTTTCCCTCTCCCTCTCCTCCCTCTCCTCTCTCTCTCCCCCTCTCTCTCCACCTCTCTCTCCCTCTCCCTCTCCCTCTCCCTGTCCCTTTCCCTCTCCCTCTCCTCCCTCTCCTTCTCCCTCTCCTTCCTCCCCCTCCCTTTCTCTCCCTCTCCCTTCCCTCCTCCCCCTCCCTCTTCCTCTCCCTCTCCCTCTCCTCTTTCTTTTCTCCTCTCTCCTGCTGCTCCTGTCTCAGAAGCTGGTCTCCACCCCCCTTCCCCTCTTTATGGTCCCTTTCCCTAATTTTAAAAAAAAAAAAAAAAAACCCTCTGCTTAAACCCTGCTGCGTGGTGCCTTTCTTGCACATGCCACCTTTCTTAAATTACAACGAAGGGAGCATTGGAAATTGCTTCACCCAGCATGCTTTGATTCCCTTCCTTCTTTTTGTCACTGATTGTCCCTTTCCCTGGGCTCCGCCCGCCCATTCTGCTCTTGGGGTAGAACTTCCAGAAGAGATCTGGGGTTCCCCATGGCTTATGGATGTCTGTTTCCCCTCATGCCTGAAGTCAGGGACTCTGGACATAGATCTGAGCCGGCAGGTTTTTGTGAATCAGTTTGGAAAATGTACGCCACCCTGGCCTCTGCTGGCCCCGGTGAGACGTCTGTTACACTGCAGAATGTCCCCTACACCACAGGATCTGTTTGCTTGGACTTGTGAATGCATAAAGACTCCCAGGTGTACATCCTGTCAACCCTGTGACCCTGCACAGGCCACCGCCCTCGGCCTGCACTTTTCCACAGAGTAAATGAGAATGGAGATTGTGTCTTCTCAAGGTTGACCTGAGGAAGAAGTGAGAGGTCATCACAAATAGAAAAATACTAGATAATTCTACTTATGTGAGATTCCTGAACTAACTGAATCCGTACAGGCAAAGAGAATGGCAGTTACCGGGGGCTGTGGAATGATTGGTTTCTGTAATGCATACAGGATTCCAATGTTACAAGATTCTGGAGATTTTCCAGAATGTTCTAGAAAAGTCTTAGTGATGGATGTTATGATGGTAACACAATAAAAATGCATTTAATGCCCTTACTGCACACTTTAAACTGGATCAAGTGGTATTTTGTTCCATAATGTTTTACCACAGTTTAGAAAAATAAATGGTTTGGGACTGAGCAAAATTCCAGCACTTAGGAGACAGAAGCAGGAGGATCTCTATGAGTTCGATGCCAGCCTGGTCTATAAATTAAGTTCCAGGATAGCCAGGGCTACACAGAGAAAACCTGTCTCAAAAAAACAAAATAAAAAAAGTTACCAGTGTCAGCAAGACAGCTCGGCAGGTAAAAGCACTTACCACCAGGCCTGATGCTGTGCACAAGAACAAACAGTGTTTCTGAAATCATGGTAGGCAGGGCTGACACTGCTGTGTGCAGGGACACACTTACTGCTCTCTTAACCCCTCAGAGTGCATCCTTGTTTATTTATTTATTTATTTATTTATTTATTTATTTATCTATCTATTTATCTATTTATTTATGTAGGTTTTTGAGACAGGGTTTCTTTATGTTAATAACACTAGCTGCCCTAGAACTTACTTTGTATACCAGGCAGGCCTCGAACTCACAGAGATCCACTTGCCTTTTCTTCCTGAGTGTTGGAATTAAAGGTGCCCCTCCCACCCACTATCTGGCTCAGATCTCATTCTTTTCCTCATTTACTAAAGAAACCCAGACCAGGGAGAGTTGGTTCCAGGTCACAGGTCCTGCCCCCCACCTCAGGCCTGAGAACCACATTCTTTGCTCCTCCCTCCATGCCTCCCCCCCCCCCCCCGCAAGCCCTCCCTGATGCAGTCCTAACCTGTCCTGTCCTCCTCCAGGCACCGCAGGGCTCTACCAAGGCACCAACGGATTGACCAACACGGCCGGATTCGGAAGCGTGCACCAGGTAGACATGGCGCCTGCCAATTCTCTTCTCGATTCTTTCTTTCAGTGTTGCCCTTAGCTCAAGGTGCACAGCAGAACCGCCTCACACACAGTCCCTACCAGAAACATGGCCTCTTAGCCCTGTCTGGGTGTGGGGATGCCAGGGGCCAGATTGTACAAAAGACCACCAGAAATAAAACACAAGATCCCCAAGCTGTCAGGTTCAATCTTAACCTGAGCTCGAAGCATCTAGGAGTTCTTAAACGTGGGCTGTGAGTGCTGTGTGTGTTCTCTGGACCATGAGCCTCTCAAGGGGACAACACATATGCTCTCTCTGCATCCAATGGGGGCTTCAGCATTGTTTCATGGGATGCTGGCCACTGTATAATTCACAGTCCTGGGTTCTCAGGACCCAACTCAGGTGGCTTATAGTTGCCTGTAGCTACAGCTCTAGGGGACCTGGCACCTTCTTCTGGTCCCCTTCTTCTGGCATATACCTATATGGACACATACACAAAAAGGGGCTGGAGAGATAGTTCAGTGGTTAAGAGCACTGGCTGCCCTTTCAGAGGACCATGATTGAATCCCCAGCACCCACACGGCAGCTCACAACTGTCTGTAACTCCAGTTCCAAGGGATCCAACACCCTCACATGGACATACATGCAGATAAAACACAATGCACATAAAATAAAGATAAATGAATCATTTTTAAAAAGAAAGAAAGAAAAGAATTAGCCTACTGGGGATAGAATGTATAGTTCTTCCAGCATGCTCGAGGCCCTTTACTTAGGGAGGGCAGGGAGATGGCGGTGGTGGGAACGGTGATGGTGATCTGGTAGTGGTGGTGGTTACTGTGGTCTTGGTGATGATGTTAGAGATGGTAATGATGGTAGGGGAGATGGGAATGATGGGAATGGGGATGCCAGTAGTGATGGTGATCATGGTATAGTGGTGGTGGTTACAGAGGGTGATGGTGATGATGATGGAGATGATGGTGGTAGAGGAGATGCTGGTAATGGTGATGGTGGTGCGAGTGGTGGTGCTGTTGGGGGTGGTGATGATGCTGATCATGGTAGGGTGGTAGTTACTGTGGTCTTGGTGGCTATGGTGATGGTGATGGAGATGGTGGTGGTGGTGGAGGTGATGAGGATGACAGACTGTGCAGGCTGGAAGCAGAGGAGGCACGAGGGCAAGGAGGGATGAGAATGGCAACTGTGACTGTGAGTGTTTGAAACAATGATGGCTAGGGCTGTGGGGAGAACCACCCTGTTGACCTTGATGCAGGCTGACTGGCATTTCCTAGTGAGGAATATTCCCGACCCTGGATGTCGTAGGGGCTGCTACACTTGTAACTTGTTCCTGAGATGTCCCCACCCCCCGGTCTGTGCTCCCTTCATTGTTCACACACATCTAGGTCCAGTTCTCATGCTGGAGACACAGCATTGACCAGGGGGCTGTCAAGGCCACACCCTTGTTCTTCGGGGTCATCAACCAACCTCCATCTTCAAGCACGCAGTGTGTAGGGCAGGCAGGAAGTGTCAGGGAGTCCCCTCCATCCCACATCCCCACCCCAGCCCCGAGAGCTACTCTAGAGATGGCTAGACTCCGCATGTGCACACCACAGTTCCCTTGGGAGACGCAGGTGTGAGTGGATTCCCGCCTCCTCCACCTTCCCGGTGGGGGTCATCCTGCCCGCTCCTGTGACCGCCAACACAGGGCCAGCCGCTTCCACTCTGTGGCCTCATCCCTCCTTGCCCCCGTGCCTCCTCTTCTTCCAGCCTGCACTACTTACACTTGGCTCTTGGGTCAGATTCGATTTATGGGAAAACCACATGGCAATGGTCTGGATGCTCAGTGTTTACTCTAAAGGGAAACCCGGGCTTGGCGGGCCTGGCACCTCCTCACTTGATCCCTATCTGTTTCTCTCTTGCCAGGATTACCCCTCCTACCCCGGCTTCCCACAGAACCAGTACCCCCAGTATTTCAGCCCATCCTACAACCCTCCCTACGTCCCCGCCAGCAGCCTCTGCTCCTCGCCCCTCTCCACGTCCACCTACGTCCTCCAGGAGGCTCCTCACAATGTCCCCAACCAGAGTTCTGAGTCACTGGCCGGTAAGTCCACTTGCCTTCGCTCTCATTCGTGCCTGTGGTCCGAGCTCCTGTGCGAAGGAGATTTGTGAGCCGTGGTCCAAAGAAGCTTAGTCTTCTGTCACCCTTGGTAACGTGCATTTATTAAACTCCTGCTGTTTTCCAGGCATTCCTCACTTGGAACGACTATAAAGGGCTCTGCAGATTTTTTTTAAGATTGATTTTTTTTTTTTTTACAAGTATGCATGTTTTGCTGGCGTGAAACTGGAGTTACAGGGTTGTGATGCGCCGTGTGTGTGCTGGGAACTGACCTCAGCATCTCTGTTAGAACTGCAAGTGCATTTAGTCATTGAGCCATCTCTAAGCCCCAGGGCACTACTGTCCATTTGATCTTTGTAGACCCAGATCAAATAATCACATGGATACAGTTAGAAATAAATTGGAGTAAATTGCCACAATCCTCACTCGTGCACGCACCCACTCCCTTCTGCACAGAGCAGTACAGATCCGAGGAACAAGTCACTGACGAGTACCCGCAGTGCTGGGCCTCGAACCCAGGCCCACAGGGCTTCGTCTTCTGTGTCCAGCTACTCATTGGCCATGCACATTTCTAAAGCACACAGGGAGCAGGACTGGCGGGCGGGGGAGGGGGAGCTAGAGCGACAGTTCAGCAGTGAAGAGCCCTTCTGTTGTTGCAGAACTGAGTTTGTTCTCAGTGCCCACCTGGGATGGCTCCCACTGCCTGTAATCCCTGCCCCAAGACACCTGACGCCACCTTCGGGACTCAGCAGGCACTGCACACACACGCGCGCACACACGCGCACACTAAGTAATAGGCTAAGTACACCTGGGAGCGAGCCAGAGGCTCTCTGGTGTCTGTGCTCTCAGAACGACCACCACGCCTCACAGGCCTCAGCTTTGTAGAACCCTTACCCAGCCCTGGGACACATTGGTCTCTGAGACACCACAGTTTTAGGGAACTCCAAAACAAAACACTTGTTAGGTAGGTGTAACCACAGTGTTGGGGGCCAGCATAACTTCAGGGGCTCCAGCAAATCGCTGAGCCTGGGCCTCTGATCTCAGGACTTCATCCTGCCTGCTATACCACTGCAAAGAAATGCCTCTTCCTTCTGGACACTTCTGCCAGAGCCCTAGAACACTCTCATTGACCAGCTTAGTCACATGGCCATCTTGCAGCCAGGTTCTGTGGCTTAGTTACAGTGCTGGGATGGAAGATATGGGTGTGGATTGTAGCCCACAGCTGGAGCTAGAGTTGGGTCAGCCTTAACCAGAACCAATAGACTACGAGGAAGGGGGAGGCAAGGAAACCCAGAACCCCAGAGCCAGAAGGCAGAGGAGACACCCTTACCCCTGACCTGGGTCCCTCCTCAACTATGCAGCCCAGGCTGGTTTCAAGCTAGCAATCCTCCTGTGGCAGTCTCCCAGCTATTATCAGAGTTGCTGTCTGGACGAGGTGTTTCCAGATTCTTGGTGTCTTCTTCATAGAATTCATGGAGTGCACAGAAATAACAAAGCCATGGGAGTTTTTTCCAGGGGCAAAGCAAAAACCCAGAGTGGAAAGGCTGCAGGGACTGTTGGGCTCCAGCAAGGTTGCTCAAGAGCCCCCGGTTACTTCCGGAGTTTCCTTTTGTGGGTCCGGGGAGAGTAGTTGGTTGCTAGGGGCAGAATGTGGGTGATTTTCTGTTTTGACTGATGGGCCTGGATATCTTTGCTGAAGATATCCTTTCCCATGATGCATCTGGCTTAATCATATGCATGCCCGATCATGCATAGGCATAAGATGATAAATAGAAGATTTTCACCACAAAGGTCATTCAGAGGACAGTGTGCCTTATTGTGCAAGTACCCAAAAGCAGCCCACATTGGAGCAGCCCACTGCCCCCAGTTCCAGGATGTGACTGACCACAAAAGGGAGTTACTAAGGGGTTGCTAGGGAGTTACTAGGGGGGTTTGAAGTGGAGTGACAGGTTGCTTTGTGTGGTGAGGAGCATGTGTGTAGCTCAGGGCAGGAGTGGTCTTGGGTTTCTAAGCTGTTCTACAAACCAGATGTCTCACAGGTGCTGGGGTTACAGGTGTACCCAGCACTGAGTCGTATTCTTTGGTTGTTTTGTCTCATTTGAGACTGTTTCTAGTGTAGCCCAAGCTCTCCTTGAACTGAGTATGTAGCCAAGGATGACCTTGAGTTCCCCATGTTCCTGCCTCCGCTGGTGTTCTCAGGGTTGGCGTCGTGTGGACGCTCATTACTAGCTATTCTTGTTAGTTAAGGGGTGGGAAAGAATTAGTAGGGGTCCCTGCTCCCCTCTTCCTGGACTCTTGGTGTGGCTGTGGGTCTGGAGCCACACATTCCTTCCCTGAGGAGTCCTTCTTGTCCCAAAGACGAAGGGAGACACCTGGTCAAGCATTTCAAAGTCACAGAGCCAGGTAAACTTCTCTCCCTGATCTTCAACCATCTTTGGCATCCTGCTTCTCTGAATGCTCTGCTTTCAACAAAGGAGAGAAACAAGGGGCTGATGGGGAATCGGGATGGAGAGGAGCTACGGCAGGGCATCCTGCCAGTGGATCCAGAGCTCAAGGGTGAGCCTGACTCAAATGGTACCCTTCCTGAGGATTTGGATTATGAGGCAAGGTGACCTCTGGGCCCCATTGGGGGCAAACAGGGGACACGTATCTCTGAAGTGTCCCTTCATTGTCCCCCATTCCTTATATATCCCTTGGCCTCAGGCATAATAAACTAATGAATAATGAATAATATTAGGCACACCATGGTAGTGTTTAACAGGACCCAAGTTGGGAAAAAGGTGATGCATCTACCCATGGCATACTATGCAGCTCTGAAGAAGATGGAGTGGTGTCCGTCTAAGCAGCCCTCTTTCAACTGCTGCTATAGGTAGGGAGACATAAAAGACCCACATGTGAAAATCCAGGCATGATGTCTCACTCACAGCTGAGACATCAGCACCAGGAGACTGAGACAGGAGGATTGCCATGAGTTCAAATGTGAGCAGAGTTACATACGCACTGAGTTCCAGGCCAGGCTGAACCACAGAGTGAGACTGCGTTTTATCTCACCCATGTGGGAGGGAAAAAAGCTATGCATGAAATGTGTCCTGAGAGTTTTCTTAAATGGAAGTGTAGTTCAAAGTCCATGTTTGCAAAGGAAGTTTCTAGAAAGACACAAAGCAACTGTCCGTGGTCGCTTTCTCTGGAGAGAAAAAGCTGGGAACGAGGACTGGAAGGGAAGACTGTGATAACAGATATCTGTTCAGCATGTCTCAGCAGCAGTGTGTGCCCTCCAGCATCAGGGGCGTGTCTCAGCAGCAGTGTGTGTCCTCCAGCAGCATCAGGGGCGTGTCTCAGCAGCAGTGTGTGTCCTCCAGCATCAGGGGCGTGTCTCAGCAGCAGTGTGTCCCTCCTCCAGCATCAGGGGCGTGTCTCAGCAGCAGTGTGTGCCCTCCAGCATCAGGGGCGTGTCTCAGCAGCAGTGTGTGCCCTCCTCCAGCATCAGGGGCGTGTCTCAGCAGCAGTGTGTGTCCTCCAGCATCAGGGGCGTGTCTCAGCAGCAGTGTGTGCCCTCCTCCAGCATCAGGGGCGTGTCTCAGCAGCAGTGTGTGCCCTCCAGCATCAGGGGCGTGTCTCAGCAGCAGTGTGTCTCCTCCAGCATCAGGGGCGTGTCTCAGCAGCAGTGTGTGCCCTCCTCCAGCATCAGGGGCGTGTCTCAGCAGCAGTGTGTGCCCTCCAGCATCAGGGGCGTGTCTCAGCAGCAGTGTGTCTCCTCCAGCATCAGGGGCGTGTCTCAGCAGCAGTGTGTCCCTCCAGCAGCATCAAGGGCGTGTCTCAGCAGCAGTGTGTGTCCTCCAGCATCAGGGGCGTGTCTCAGCAGCAGTGTGTGCCCTCCTCCAGCATCAGGGGCGTGTCTCAGCAGCAGTGTGTGCTCCTCCAGCATCAGGGGCGTGTCTCAGCAGCAGTGTGTGCCCTCCTCCAGCATCAGGGGCGTGTCTCAGCAGCAGTGTGTGTCCTCCAGCATCAGGGGCGTGTCTCAGCAGCAGTGTGTGCCCTCCTCCAGCATCAGGGGCGTGTCTCAGCAGCAGTGTGTGCCCCCCAGCATCAGGGGCGTGTCTCAGCAGCAGTGTGTGTCCTCCAGCAGCAGTGTGTGCCCCCCAGCATCAGGGGCGTGTCTCAGCAGCAGTGTGTGTCCTCCAGCATCAGGGGCGTGTCTCAGCAGCAGTGTGTGCCCTCCTCCAGCATCAGGGGCGTGTCTCAGCAGCAGTGTGTGCCCTCCAGCATCAGGGGCGTGCTCAGCAGCAGTGTGTGCCCTCCTCCAGCATCAGGGGCGTGTCTCAGCAGCAGTGTGTGTCCTCCAGCATCAGGGGCGTGTCTCAGCAGCAGTGTGTGCCCTCCTCCAGCATCAGGGGCGTGTCTCAGCAGCAGTGTGTGCCCTCCAGCATCAGGGGCGTGTCTCAGCAGCAGTGTGTCTCCTCCAGCATCAGGGGCGTGTCTCAGCAGCAGTGTGTGCCCTCCTCCAGCATCAGGGGCGTGTCTCAGCAGCAGTGTGTGCCCTCCAGCATCAGGGGCGTGTCTCAGCAGCAGTGTGTCTCCTCCAGCATCAGGGGCGTGTCTCAGCAGCAGTGTGTGCCCTCCAGCAGCATCAAGGGCGTGTCTCAGCAGCAGTGTGTGTCCTCCAGCATCAGGGGCGTGTCTCAGCAGCAGTGTGTGCCCTCCTCCAGCATCAGGGGCGTGTCTCAGCAGCAGTGTGTGCCCTCCAGCATCAGGGGCGTGTCTCAGCAGCAGTGTGTGCCCTCCTCCAGCATCAGGGGCGTGTCTCAGCAGCAGTGTGCACAGCAGTGTGCCCCCAGCATCAGGGGCATGTCTCAGCAGCAGTGTGTGCTCCTCCAGCATCAGGGGCGTGTCTCAGCAGCAGTGTGTGTCCTCCAGCATCAGGGGCGTGTCTCAGCAGCAGTGTGTGTCCTCCAGCATCAGGGGTGTGTCTCAGCAGCAGTGTGTGCCCTCCTCCAGCATCAGGGGCGTGTCTCAGCAGCAGTGTGTGCCCCCCAGCAGCAGTGTGTGCCCCCCAGCATCAGGGGCGTGTCTCAGCAGCAGTGTGTGTCCTCCAGCATCAGGGGCGTGTCTCAGCAGCAGTGTGTGCCCTCCTCCAGCATCAGGGGCGTGTCTCAGCAGCAGTGTGTCTCCTCCAGCATCAGGGGCGTGTCTCAGCAGCAATGTGTCTCAGCAGCATCAGGGGCGTGTCTCAGCAGCAATGTGTCTCAGCAGCATCAGGGGCATGTCTCAGCAGCATCAGGGGCGTGTCTCAGCAGCATCAGGGGCGTGTCTCAGCAGCAGTGTGTGACCTCCAGCATCAGGGGCCTCCACCGAGATCATCTCACATTCTGGACCAGAAAGCAAGTTCCAGTTAAGTTAGCATTCAAGACAGAAAGCCTGTCCTCTGGCAGCATAGGATTAAATCAGTAAGAAATAACAAGTCCTTCTGGAAATTCCTCAAACCTTTGGAAGCTCAGTAACTCCTATGTAACTTGGAGGTCAAAGAAGAAATCAAAAGGAAATTTAAAAGTACTTGGAATTGAATGAAAATAAAAACACAGTATCTCCAAATTTATGGAATGTCATCAAAACAGCAAAGGGAAGTTTTTAACAGTAAATGTCTGTTAGAAAAGATAGAGGCATTGCCAGCACCCATGGGGCCGTGAGTTCTCCCGGGAGCCTGAGAGACCCGTGGAGGCATCAAGGGAAGGCGAGGCAGTGGAGGAGGAGCCTGCAGAGCACACAGTATCTCAGGAACAGCTTTTAAAAGGCAGGTCTTATGGGAAGGCGCTTTAAAACGTGGTTTTGTGGGACTGGAGAAAATGATAAAGGAAAGGAGCAGCATGCTCGAAGGAGAGAAGAGGAGCTAGAGATGTGATGGCAACAGCAAGTATGGCAGGCAGCATGGCAGACAACATGGCAGGCAAAGGACTATGTCACTGACAGCAGGAGGCTCAGGCCACCCCCACCCTGCTTTGCCCCATCAACAAAACAAGGTATCTGAGATGAAGAGTGGTTCATTTTCTGGATTAAGCCTCCTGGAAAGACTTCCGTGGTCTGTGCTGCCACCACTGGCTGTATTGATGTCCATGGTCCTCGTTGCTGACAGCGGCCATGCTGACTTTCATGGTCTGTGCTGTGGCTGGAGGCCATGCTGATATCCATAGTCTGTGCTGTGGCTGGAGGCCATGCTGATATCCGTGGTCTGTGCTGTGGCTGGAGGCCATGCTGATGTCCATGGTCTGTGCTGTGGCTGGAGGCCATGCTGACGTCCATGGTCGATGCTGTGGCTGGAGGTCATGCTGACATCCGTGGTCTGTGCTGTGGCTGGAGGCCATGCTGATGTCCGTGGTCTGTGTTGTGGCTGGAGGTCATGCTGACATCCTAAAGTCCATAATCCATGCTGCCGCCGGCTGCTACAGGCAAGGAAGTTTCTTTTGCAGTTGTATTGGTGACTGCAGACTTATAGCTGAGCATGAGAGACTCTGAAGGCTTCTGTGACCACCTCTCCCCCACCCTTCAGAAAAGAAACAGTCTAGACAGGAAGCTATTGAAGAAAGTTCTTTTAAAACTGTGATAAAGTTGCTGAAGTGTAGTTCTTCATGGTTGGTGGCTTCTGGTGGAGGAGTGGGAATGGGGAAGGACACTAAAGGTCTGAACCTGGGAGTTAGACCATATTCCAATGAGCATATATGGGCAACACAAATTGGGTTTGATACTTGTTTGACCTTTTATTGTGGGGATGGGATACAAGGGTAGGAAAGAAGGGACGTGAGTGTGATTAGGGTGCATTGTATGAAATTCCCAAATAATTAATTAAAATACTATATTGGGGGAAACAAAGAAGAATTACAAATAATGCCATCTTTTTAAATTTTAAAAAGTATGTGTTCATTTTTATTTTGTGCAGACAAGTGTTTGTCTGTCTTTACATGTATGCATACCGCATATGTGCAGGGCCCATGGAGGCTGGAGAGGGCATGAGATACCCTATACCTGGAGTTACAGATGCTTGTGAACACCATGTGGTGCTGGGAATTGAACCCGGGGCCTCTGGAAGAGCAGCCAGTGCTCTCAATCACTAAGCCGTTTCTCTGGCCCCAAGCCCTCATCTATCTTATGAGACTCACCAAAGACGACAAATTAAGCCGAAAGTGAGCAGGGACAACGGAAATAAGAGACCAGAGGGGAAATCAATGAAAGTAGAAAACAGAATAAAGGAGAGAGGGCATAAAATACCACAAAGGAGAGAGGTGACATCATTACCACAACTGTGCCTGAGCTGACAACTTAGATCAAATGTGGATTCCCTGTAAGACAGAAACTACCCCGCTAACACAAGAAGAAAGTGATTCCTTACACAGGCGTGTACCCGGTAGACAAACTAATATTTTATCGTCGTTGCTGTTGAGGATCAAAAGGCAGAGCTGGGGATGTGACTCTGTGGGTGAAGTGCATGTCTAGTGCGAATGAAGTGAAGTGCTGGGCTCCATCAAACCACATAAAACCAGGCTTAGTGGTACACGCCAGTAATCTCAGTGCTGGCGAGCGGGAGGCGAAAGATCAGGAGTTCAAAGTCATCCTCGGCTACCTAGAGAAGTCTGCTCCAGCTTGGGCTGTGTGAGACCCTGTCTCAAAGGAAAACACAAACCACAAAGAAAATGCCAGCCCCAGGTGGCCTTGCTAGTTAATTCTACTTAAAGTTGCTGGTCCTATACAAATTTCTAAGAGGCACCCTCTGAGGGCATCACTAGCCCGATGCCAAAGCAGGACAAGGACATGGTAAGCAAACCCCACGCCACACACTTCATAAACAGAGATACTTCTCAAGAAAGCCATAGTAAGCCAAGCCTGAGCTTTTATCCATCGGGGTTTTAGCCTAAGCATGCAAAGATTGGCTTAAAATTTGAACTCAATTGGTATAATTTACAGTATTCGAAAGTTGAGGGGCACAAAAGTGCTTCACACTTCCAAAACCTGCAGGGCAAGAGAGCACTTCACCTCAGCGACACCTGGCTCCCCCGCGTTTATTTGGGACAGAAGTCACCTGTCCGCTCCCTCATTTTCAGTGGGCAGTGCTTGGTGTTATGGCTTTTGGGGATGATTGAGTCATGAGGGTGGAACCCTTAGGAATGGGGTTGATGTCTCGGAACAAGTAAAAGAGCAGATCTCTCTCTCCTGTGGCCGAAACCTGCCCAGAGGCTTCACCAGGAACTGGACCAGCTAGCATCTTAACCTTGACCTTTCCAGTCTCTGGAACACTGTGAGCTGGAGGGATACGTGGCTCAGCAGTCAAGTGGGCACACTGTTCTTGCAGAGGGCCCGGGTTCAGCTCCCAGCACCTGTTTTAGGTGACTCACAACAGCCTGAAACTCAAACTCCAGACACTTGATGCCACTTCTGATCTCCAAGGGAACCTGCACTCATGTGCACATACATACCTGTACAGCACACATGCACGCACGCACACACACACACCACACACACCACACACACACGCACACATGCACACACGCACACACGCACATGCACACGTGCGCACACACACTTTTTTAAAGAAAATATACTTATATTGTTCAAATCCCCCTATCAGTGCTGGCTTTGTTTTAACAGACCAAACTAAAACTGCACAGCTTCAAAAGATCTGTAGACACCACAAGACACTATTACCACAAAACGTGCAGACACCACAAACAATATTACAACAAAGATGTCTACCAATTTTCAGTAGTGGAGAGGGGCAGCAAAGCCTGGGCCTTGAGCACGCAGGGCAAGTGTTCTACCACTGAGCTACAGCCCCAGCCCTCTTTTTCACTTTCTGTTTTGAGACAAAGTCTCACTACATTGCTGACCCTAAGCCCACTCTGTAGCTCAGGACAGTCTGGAACCTATCTCAGCCTCCCAAGTAGCTGAGATTACACGTGTACCATGAGTTCCAGCTAAAATGTCACTTGTACTACTTCAATCAAGTATCTGAGCGGAGGAGGAATCCTTCCTCCTGAAGAAAGTTGTTTCTGACTCTGTGCTGCAAGTGTCCAGTGCTGATCCCCAAAACGCTGGCTGGTGGGGAAATGCCCACCATGCTGACATCTCACATTGCCACTTCTTCCCATTGCGTCCCTTAGTCTGCTAAGGAGCTTTCTAAATATTAAACAAAGTTGAGTTCCCTGGGTTTGGAAGGAAAATGGTCCTTCCAGGATAGGAGAAAGAACTCAGATCATTTCCAAATACATTTAGGAAAAGCCGACCCTCCCTCCCACGGTGACCTGAGAGCTGGAGGAGAGCTGTCATCTGCAGGACACATTTAGAAGCTAAAACCAGCAATGGAGGTGTGGGGAAATGGGACCTTTCAGAGTGTGTCCCCAGTAAATCTGAGGACCTCACAAGGTTCCACCTTAGAAGTCCTACCATCGCGGCTCTGGGGCTCAAACCCCAAATTGTGAAGCTGGGATAGAAGTTCTGGAAGAGCATCTCCCTGAGGGCATGCATTTTCATCCTTCTGTCCTTCAAGCCATCGGCATGGGCTGCTCACTATAGTTACAGCCTCCTTTGCGTCTTCCAGACCTTTGAGCAGATACCCCCTCACTCAGGAAGCCTTCTCTACAGACCTCTCCTGTAACACCCTACCATCACCCAATACCCGGCATGCATTTGTGTGTAGAAACCAGATGATAATCTCAGCTGTCACCCTCCAAATGTCACCCTCTACCTCCTTTGAGACAAAGTCTCTCATTGACCTGGAGCTCACTAAGCTAGAGTAGCTGGCCGGCCAGCCAGCTCTGAGGTTCTACCATCTCTGTCTCCCCAGCACAGGGATCGCCCTCTGGAATCAAACTCAGGTCCTTGTGCCTACAAGGCAGGAGCCTTACCAGCTGAGTTGTGGCCCCCAGCCTTTGCTGGAGTTTTTGAGTACTTGAGCCTCTAGACAGGGCCCAGAACCTAAAACAGAGCTGGCCTCATAGATACCTATTGGCTGGAAGAAGGCCATGAACAGTAAACATGGCTGTAGTCAGAATTTTCTGTCCTACCAGCCCGCTCCCAAATAACCACATGGAGACTTATTAATTATAAAGCTTGGCCATAGCTTAGGCTTGTTACTAACTAGTTCTTTCAACGTAAGTAAGCCCATTTTTATCAATCTATGTATTGCCACATGGCTTGTGGCTTTACCTGTCCTCCAGCGTGTCTTGCTCCCTCTGCATCTGCTGGCAAACCCACCTTTCTTCTTCCCAAGCTCTTTTTTTGTGTGTGTTTGTTCACAACCTCTACCTGCCCAGCTATTGGCCATTCAGCCCTTTATTAGACCAATGAGAGCAACAAATATTCACAGTGTACGAGGAGACCATTCCACAGAGGATGGCATCCACAGAGGATGGCCGTGACCAGCAGTGTAATCTTACCATCTTGACCTCTGGGGCTTTCTTCAGGGTGTCCTATCTGGGGCTTGCATGGTGATGGGGCTGGTGCAATATTTCCCAGGAAAGGAGTTTCTGACCTGTGTATCACCGCTGTCGTTTCCCAGGTGACTACAACACACACAACGGGCCTTCCACACCAGTAAAAGAGGGCGACACAGACAGGCCCCATCGGGCCTCAGATGGGAAGCTACGAGGCCGGTCAAAGAGGAGTAGTGACCCCTCCCCAGCAGGGGACAATGAGATTGAGGTAACCAGGGGGTGTCAAATGGGGGTAGAAGGTGATCTCTGCCTGTAGCCTGGGTCACTGCTGGGGCCAAGGCTCTCCACGCTTTTGGTCAGTTGCATTTTGTAAGCACAGCTCAGGGACAGCTCCACTAACCAGGGGACAGACCCAGAAAAATTACGCTGACTGTACGGAGTCCTACTGGGTAACTAATCTGGGGTAGGACAGCCTGAGAGCCAGCATGAACCATGCCTCACACCTCAGTGGCTTCAGGGTTCCCTGCGGGACTATAGGGTCCTCTCAGAGGCTCCGATGCCACAGGCCCTAGGCAAGACAGAGAAGTGGCATGTGTAATAAGCCCCTTAGCCTGCTGAACCCTAGAGGGGGATTACCCTTAGAGCCCCTGGTAAGGAAGATGCTGGGCAGGGTCTTTTATTGGAGTACAGTGTTGGGGACACTTTGAAAAGACAGGTGCCGGGTCCCATCCCAGACCAAGTGACAATACATGTGGGCAGTTTAGGAAGTCCAGCTTGTCCCAATGTGGGCAGGGTGACAGGAGACTGTAACGAGCCTGCAGGGATGTCTCCGCCAGTGAAAAGCTTGTCACTCAATGACCTGAGTTTAAATCTCCCATGTAATAAACCAGGCTGGAGAGGGGCAGACTCTGGGCCAGGGAAAGAAGATCCCTGGAATTTGGTGACGAGATAGTCTAACCAATCAGTGATCTCCAGATTCAATGAGAGGTTCTAGCTCAAAAAAATAAATGAGAAACAATCAAGAAAGATGATGGACTTTGATAGTTGGTCTCCACATGCATGAACACGTGTCTGCATGCTTGCGTGTGCACAAGCGCACGCGCGCACACACACACACACACACACACACACACACAGAACCAAAAATTAAAGAAATGCAAACCCAGGGAACTTTCAGGTGCTGTCCCATCAAAGAACAGGCTGTTTGAGAACCCAACCCCATTTGACCCAAGGTCAGACTCCAGGCCCAGCTTAAGTGTTATGAATGTCCCTTGCCTGATACCCTATGGGGTGGGAACGAGGATGCCCCCATCAGAAGACATGAGGGGACCCAGGCCAGGAGCACCAGTTACTGAGGCACCTGTCCCACTGATGTAACTTTAACGGGGGCTGGGGCTTTGCTGTTCCATCCTGGTGCAGCCTCTGCCTTGGACGTGTCACCCCCTGACTGGCTGCTGCTCATCGGCCCATATGACGCCACGGGAGAGGCAGGGACCCAGGGTTTGACAGTTACCCAGCGCATACGCATCTCTTCTGTCTACCAACGGTTTTGACAGTTACCCAGCGCATGCGCATCTCTCCCTGTCTACCAACGGTTTTGACAGTTACCCAGCGGTACTTGTAACGGCTCCCTACATCTCCCCCCTTTTTTATTTATTTTAAACAGAGTCAATTAATAGGAACAGAATTAATGAGGCTTCCCAATTTTCAGAAGGTAGGTCACCCATATAACGAGGGATAGAGACAGAGGTTGTACCTCCCAGATCAAAAATTAAGACCATGTGCGAGAGTCGCTATGGGGCTGTCAACTCACCCCGAAGTGACCTCTGACCTGTCCTCTGCCGTTTTCTGGGAAAGGGAGACTAGGGCAGGCAACCCTTATGCAGGACAACATGCCTCCCAGAGAGCCAGGCAACTCTCTGTGCGATGCTTTGCTCGGCATCCCTCATGGGCTGCTCAGACCAGACACTCTACCCTGTGCAATGAGCCTATGCTCTGGGTGTGCAAGAGCTGTCTGACCGGCGGCCTACTGCTTAAGCATTGTTAGCCAAATATCTGTGGAAGCCCCCTGTTCCAAAGCTACAAGCGCTGGGCGATAACCACCTTGTCCCTCTTATTTTGAGCCCTGAGCCTACAGACCAGCCAAAGAAGCAACAACAGTCCGCAACAAACGGCTGCGCCAAACAATCCCACCCCAACCCATTCTTTGAAATAAGAAACAGCTGAGGCAATTCATGACGACAATCCCTCCGTCAGAGACAAGTCAAGACGAGTGGAGTTGACCTGGATAATAGCGGCTCTCAGGTCCCGAAGTGTCTGCTCAAACTCGGAGGTTCAATTCTGCAACATGAACTGAGAAAGGCTTTTAGACAAATTAGCTGTTTTGGTAAAATTCTCATATTGGATGGAGGTGACATATAGGCCGGGGAGCTTTTGCTCACAGCCTAATTGGGCCATCTGCCACAACATGTCCAACCGCTCCTGCACTAAATCAATGCGCTGGTTTACCAGCATCAGGCCACCCTGTATCTGAGTATTTGCAGAGGCCTGCTTATCCAGGGCCTCGGAGACAGTAGCCGACAAGCCATTAATAGCCTGTGCAGTTTGCACCGAGGTGGATAGTGCAAGGGCAGAGGCTGTCACTGCCGCCATGACCACAGTAGTAGCCACAATGGCGACAATAATTGCTGAGATTCTAAAGTCCCTCTTTTCTCGAAATTGTGAGAGGGGCCGTTTGAAACGGCCGTCTCCGAGGTTTTTGCTATTTTGCATATGGTCATCTGGATGGTATCTTTCTTCCCTCATATTTAGCAGCCTCCTCATCTAGCTCAGCTTCTTCCTCAGTATCTAAGACCTCATCCCCCTGAGCTTTCAGAATCATTGGAGCTATCAAGAGTTAAGGCCTCAAGCTTATGTACAGGGTAAAAGCCAGTTCCTCTCTCTGGTTTGACAGCAGGGGGAGGATCCCTGTGATCTGGCAGATACACCCCCTTGTCACTAGACTCACCGGGGGGGCCTTTTTCCTTCTTGTGGACGGTTTTTTTTTTTCTGCGCGCGCCCAACCTCTCACTACGCTCGGTTTCTGACATGCTATTCTGGACCTCCTCAAGGGTACTTTGACACTTTGCTAACAGGATAGCGGAAAAGATCAAAATGGCCCCAAGGACAAGCACTAAAGCCTCGACACTACTGTCCCAAAGGTGGCAACAGTCCCAAGCCAAAGTCCAGAAAAGACATACACTCTCCGAGCGTATCTACCTGCAGTTCTGAATCCTCCTTGTAGCCAAGGGGTCTCCCGTGGTGCTGACGATGATGAGGTCTTGATTCCCGGGTTTCGGCACCAGATGTCCCGCGCTACCGTCTCGCCAGCAAGAACGACGCGGCACACTCAGGATCCTTCTGCAGTAAAGCTTTAATGCTCTTGAGAGGAGAGCATAAGCTTACAGGAAAGAGAGACCCCAAACACACAAAACCCATCCCTTATATAGGCTAGCAGCCTCTGCCTTGGACGTGTCACCCCCTGACTGGCTGCTGCTCATCGGCCCATATGACGCCACGGGAGAGGCAGGGACCCAGGGTTTGACAGTTACCCAGCGCATACGCATCTCTTCTGTTTTTACAGCTTCACGGCTCCCCTCTCACCCTGGCAAGTATTGTCCTGTGGACTTCACTCTTATCTTTCTGTTAGTCATCAACAAATTTAATGCACTCTAGGACTCTGCCAGGGAGAGTTCCCCTGCTGAAAGGAATGCCCTCAGCCTGGGCCAGTCTGTCCTCCCCTCCCTCAGGCCCCACCCCCTTCACTTTGAGATGGGCTCTCACTAAATTGCCCACAAAATGGTCTCAAAGTCCTGAGCTCGAGCCATCCTCTTTCCTCAGCCTCCCAGATAGCCTCGAGTCCAAAGGAATGCTGCGTATACCTAGCCGTATATCCCAGGTGAACACTGACCCTCCTGCCTCAGCTTCACAGTGCCAATGCGGGGTGGGGCTTGCCACAGGGCCCTGCTTCACAGTGCAGGCTGAGCTCAAGCTTCAAATCCACCTCCGCCTCCCTGGTCCTGGGATTGTAGCTGGGATTACACTGCGCCTGGTTTCCCCTCTGTCTTAAAGCTGCCCCTTCTCACTGAACTGACATCCTTACATTTCCTTCAGTGGGTTTGGGTCTTTTCAAAAGGGCCTCTGTTGTCTGTGGCCGCCTCCCTCCCGCATTCCTGCATGTCTCCATTTGAAAATGCATATGGTTACCAGGCCTTAAAGCTCCTTCTGGAGAACTCCGCAGTCACCTGCGTAGCTTCCGTCCTGGATGGGAACAGCGGGAATGAAGAGACCCTGAAGGGGGGTGAGGGGCTCAAGGCATGCATGGGAGTGGGGGCTCACAGGCAGTGTTATTCTGGAAACACCTGCTTCTCCATCCTGAGGTACCAGCGTGTGACACTGGGCACCAAGGTGTGAGCCAGGCTTACCTCCTGAGTTTGATGTCAGCAGGTGCACTCACACCTCTCTTCAAGTCTTCTGTGGTTTCTTAAATGACAGAAGCCCAGGAGAGAAGCCTGGGTTGAAGTGGCTGAGGTGTGTTAGCTGAAACCCTTGGGCTCCCGGTGCCAGGAACTAGCATGAGCTGGCTGACACGTACAAGCAGGGTTCCTTTGAAGGATGCAGACACCTCTTAGAACTCAAAGGCAGTGAACACAGCAACGAGCATCAGAGAGGTGGTGGGGTCGCCTGGGAAACGGGACAAGGAAACTGGGTTGGGCCTCTCCCCTCATGTGTGAAGGAGCTAAAAGCCCCTTTTCAATGGTCCTGTCTCACACTGTGCCTCAGACACACACACACACACACACACACACACACACACACACACATACCATTTACATACAATAGCAGTCTTTTTAAGAATCCATCTGTAGAAGACGTTTATAGTCATGAAACTAAACGTGCAGGCTGATTTGCTCACACTGACAATGACAAAGCAAAGCCAATGGCAACTGAGAACAGAGACAGAGACGAGGAGAGGACATCAACACACTCCTCTTGCCCACTTGGTCCTCTGTCTTAGACCAGGGAAGAAATGCAGCTGTCCCATTTGTAAAAATGGAAGATTCCATTGGCGTTAAAAGAACTTGTCAAACTGGCAAGTCCATGAGGAAAGCTCCCCGTGTTATTTAGAATTGCAGAGTCAAACTTGCTGCAAACAGAAATAGCTTCTGTGAACGTTCACTTGGAAGTATCTCACATTGTCGAGGGAGATCTGAGGTGTCTTCGAGCATTGGTTTGGCCCGAATGCCTCCCTTTCTGAGTTTTTGTGTGAGACCTCTAGGTTCCAGCACAGGTTGGGCTGGTAGGAGTCCAGAAATTGGCCATGACAACGCACTTGACACAGACGGGGCTCGGGGCACAGTGTGGGTCACCTGTTTTGTAACTTAATGTGTCTCAAGACTTCTCCAAGAAGGTTGGGCTCTGCAGGGGGCAAGTCAGACATAGGTAACCCCATCCTCTCTTCTTCTCCCTCACAGAGGGTGTTCGTCTGGGACCTGGACGAGACCATCATCATTTTCCACTCCCTCCTCACAGGGACTTTTGCATCCAGATATGGGAAGGTAAGAATTTGTTTTGTCTTTTTTCTCTTAAAAAAAAAAAAGTCACATTTATTTATTTGCTTGCAATGTATGTACCTGTGGGTCCGGGTCTGCGTGTAAACATGAGTGGCACAGTAAGGGTGTGAAGGTCTTAGAACAACTTAGAGAAGTTAGTTCTCTCCTTCCACCACATGAGTCCTGGAGATCAAACCCACGTTGTCAGGCTTGGCAGCAAGTGCCTTTACCCACTCAGCCAACCTGTTACGTTGTTTTCGGGGTTTTTTTTGGGGGGGGGAGGTTTAAACCATTTATTTTGTTTCTTCTTTTCTCCCAAGCCTATGTATACTTCAAAACATATTATAAACTTTTAGAGGTTTTTCTTTATCTGAATCTGTCTTTACTATAAATCTTTATCTTTTTTTGGCCATGCAGTCTTTTATCTGGTAAACAACAACATTGCTAAAATGAAAGCCACAGCTGTATTAGCCCTGTCTATCTAAGATGGGGGTGGAGGGGGGGTGCTACATTTAGCACCAGCACTGAGAGCTGTGCTCACCACCTTGGTCTTTGCTGCATCCAGAAGCATGTTGCTGGCTTGGAGATGTGGTCATTCGCCCTACATACCAATAAGTTGTTAGTAGGGCTTCTTAAAAGCTTTGCGGTTTTTTGTCACTATGCTGTGTCAGGAAACCTCCCTTAAAGGAGCCGCACAAATCTCTGCTTATCTTTAGCAAAACAGAGTCCACCCGAAAAAAAAAGAAAAAAAAAATGTTGCTACCAAGATGACTTGTTTGTCTCTGTTCTTGTTTGTCTCTGTCTGTGTTTTTAAAATGTCTTTTTAAGCTTTTGTGAAGTGAAAGTTCTCGGACCGTACGTTGGGCGCCATTTTGTTATGATCAGTTTTCCCACCAGCCTGGTCCCACAGCCGAGCCAGCCCCAAATGACACACACAGCCTTTGTATTAGATATAAAGCTGTTGGCCTGTAACTAGCATTTTTTTTTGGCTAGCTCTGTCTTAAATATTAACCCATTTCTATTAATCTAAGTGTTTGCACATGGTCTTATCTTACTGGACAGAAGGTCTAGACCTCTGCTCTCTCAAGTCTCTACATCTTAAATTTCCTACTACATCTCCCAAAATCCTCTTTGTCTCCTAGTCCCTCCTATCTTGCTTTCCCATTTGCCAACAGTGCTTTATTCATTAGCCAATAAGAGAAACATATTTACAGAATGACATCTCCCATCACCAACCTGCTGGCTGGACCTTTTAGTTTTTTTCAGATGTGACTGTGTGTCCTGAGACTCATGGGGGCTGCTCACAAGAAACATATCAACCCCCAACTGCCCCTCTGGGTTAGCCCGAGATTGACACTAGGAGGTGTTCCTTCAGTGTGTGACAATTTCTGTCATCTCACACATTCCGACACATGAATTCATCGGTGTCTGTAATCACTGAAGTCCTTGGGGGTCTACTTCCTTAAAGAGCAGGGGTACACCACAGCCAGACACATAATAAGCTAGAAAATGGGGCAGAGTGCTTTCCTTCTCCCCGGTTATCTGGAATGTTGATACAGGCTTGTGGAGGCCAGAGGTTGACAGTGGGCATCTTCCCATTTCTCCTCACATTTTCTGAGGTGGGGGTCTCTTGATGAAAGTGAAACTCACTGATTTGGTAAGGTTGGCTGGCCAGCAAACCCAGGACCCTGTCTCTGCTTCCCCACCATGCCTGGCTTTTTGCACAGGTGTCAGGGATCTGGGCTCAGGGCCCTGTGCTTCTGTGGAAGCATTTTACTGGCTGAGCCATCTCCATAGCCTGCTGTGGACTTGCAGATCACAGATGAACCATCTCTTCAGGGTAGGGTTGAATGTGGTACCTAAGAGGAAAATATAGTAGCCTCCCACTTGGAGGTGAGAACCCACGGGCTGCTGCTTCCAGCACGGGTCGGGGAAGAGGCTCGCCAGGCCTGCGAAACCCTTTTGTTTCTGCTTGTGTGCTGGACTTGACATCACCTCATGGCTTTCCCAGCTGCCTGCGGTTTTTATGGAGGCTGTAACAAGCTGGAGGTGTGATTAACAGGGTAGATTTATTGTCTGCCACAATGCTGTGCCGGATATAAAAATGGTGTCAGGGGCGCAGAAATCTCTCACCCATAGACACGCCATTAATATGTGTGGCAGGGACAGCGGCGATGAATTCCGACACATGAATTCATCGGTGTCTGTAATCACTGAAGTCCTTGGGGGTCTACTTCCTTAAAGAGCAGGGGTACACCACAGCCAGACACATAATAAGCTAGAAAATGGGGCAGAGTGAAGCTGCCCCATTCTTGGGCTCTGTGAAGCTTACTTAAGTGGGTGCCAGCAACGAGAGTAGCTGCAGACATTAGGGACTCAGCAGTCACAGCAAGCATACACCACCCCCTAGGGCCACAGCTAGAGGTGCACTCTCCCCCAGGGCTATTGTGTGTCACCCACTGTTTTGTGTCGTCCATCCAGCTCTCTCTCTCTCTCTCTCTGTCTCTCTCTCTGTCTCTCTCTCTGTGTCTTCTCTCTGTTTCTCTCTGTTTTTCTCTCCCTCTCTCTCTTCCTTTCTGTTTCTCTCTCTTCCTCTCTCTCTCTCTCTCTCTCTCTCTCTCTCTCTCTCTCTCACACACACACACACACACACACACACACACACACACACACACAGAGGCACACACTGGATGTACATCGGGCGAGCCTCGATGAGCTCAGGAGAGGCTGTATGTGTCCCCTTGGCGTCTTAAGCTTCACCAGGAGGAAGGAAAGGGCCCACCTGCGACTCCATTCTGGGTCCCATGGCCTTGGTACATGTCATCCCTCAATGCCAGCCCCAGCATCCCTCCCTCAGTCAAGTCACCACCTTCAGCTAGGACTCCTCGCTGACCTCCAACCTCTGCTTTCCTGCCCACTTGCCTCAGTCCCCCAAACAGCTGTGATGGCAGGAGTGTGCCACCATGCCTAGTTAACGTCATTTTCCTCACGGGTCCTTTCCTAACCACTTCTATCTATGCGTCTCTCCCTAGAAAAGCGTTTCGCATTTTACCATAATTCTGCTCTTCGTGCCTCCCTCCCCTGTGGATGCTCTGAGGACAAGGGACCATGAACATTTCTCAACTTCCCAACCCAGCATGGTTCATGGGAGGATTTGTTGCTCAGTGAGCATTTCTTGGCTGAGGGAGTCGGGGTGATGTCCTAGGACGCCTGACCTCTGGAGACCAGGGTTTCCATTTCTGTCTTGTTTGTTGCTTCATACTCGGTCACAGAACATGGCCTCCTGCTTAGCAGGCATCAAGTAATTGTTTGCAGGAAGAAGGGAGGGAGGGAAGAAGGGAGGAAGGAGAGAGGAGGAAGAAAAGGAAGGAAGATAGTGTCGAAACAGAAATTCCTAACTGGTGGACACTAGCCAAATTCAGCCTGCACATATTTTTGTTTGGCCTCTGGAGTATTTAAAAAAAAAAAAAAAAAAAAAAAAAAGTGAATTTATCGCCAGCATTTAACAATCAGGCAGTTGCTCAGACCAGAACAATCCAGATTTCCAGCCCGTCTTGAAAAATAAGGGAACCTGGCAAACCAGTACTCCCCTGTGACAGCAATCAGCAGGAACCCATCAGCACTGCCCCTAGGGACAGGTTTCTCCAGGCCCATGGCCCCACCTGCCCACCCCCCCTCCCAGCAATGGGACTCTCTAGCCCCTTGGGTACCGAGTTGCAATGTCCTAGAACTACCAGGCTGTAGGAGGTCAGACCTGGAAGGACCCAAAACCGCCATATGCAATCAGTCTCCATCATTTGAAGGTGTAACTGAAGCTTAGCGGAAGTCAGATCACCCGGGGGAGAGATGGGACCCAGGTCAGGCTCATCTGCCTTCTTGTGTAATCTCTAGATGTCCTCATCCCTCTTCTGGAAACTTCCATTCCCTCCCCCATCTCCCTATAAGGTTAGGAAAAAAAAAAGAGGACACGCACACACACACACACACACACACACACACACACACACACACACGCACGCACGCGCACACGCACGCGCACGCCGCTCACGCACATGCACACACACACGCACATGCACATGTATACATGCATGTACACACACACCCTTCACAGTCCAGGCAAAAGCAGCTGCAGCTGGTCCAGCCCAGGGATGGAAGCTCCTCCAGGGTTGCTCTCTGCCATCTCAGGGACATTGCTGTCACAGCCAAGATTATTCACAGCTCACCTCATGTCTTCATTCCCGCAAGAAGAAGGAACATGAAGAGGGTAGCCACACTTTCCCTCCCCTCCCCACCTTCCCCTCCCTCCCTCCTCTCCCTCCCTTCCCTCCCTCCTCCTCCCCTTCCCTCCCTCCCCTCCCCTCTCCTTCCCTCCCCTTCCTTCTCTTCCCCTCCCCACCCTCCCCTCCCCACCTTCCCCTCCCCCTCCCTCCTCTCCCCTCCCCACCTTCCCCTCCCCCTCCCTCCTCTCCCTTCCCTTCCCTCCCCTCTCCCTCCCTCCTCTCCCTTCCCTCCCCTTCCTTCTCTTCCCCTCCCCACCCTCCCCTCCCCCCTCTCCTCCCTCCCCTCCCCACCTTCCCTCCCTCCCTCCTCCCTCCTTCCCTCCCTCCTCTCCCTTCCCTCCCCTTCCTTCCTTCCCTCCCACCTCCCTCCCTCCCTCTCCCTCCCTCCCCTCCCTCCCTCCCCTCCTCCCTCCCCTCCCCCTCCTCCTCCTCCTCTCTCCCCTCCCTCTCTTCCCCTCCCCACCCTCCCTCCCCACCTTCCCCTCCCTCCCTCCTCTCCCCTCCCCCCTTCCCCTCCCCCTCCCTCCTCTCCCCTTCCCTCCCCTCCCCCTCCTCCTTCCCCTCCACTTACCCCCTCCCTTCCCCTCCACTCCCTCCCCTCCCCTCCCCACCCTCCACTCTCCTCCCCTTCCCTCCCCACTGTTCCCTCCCCTCCTTCCCCTCCCTTCCTCTCCCCTTCCCTCCCCACCGTCCCCTCCCCCCTCCCCCTCCCTCCCCTCCCCCTCCCCTCCCTTTCCTTTTGTTGTTGCTGTCATTGTTAAATTTCATGTGAATAGATGTTTTGCTTGAATGTGTATCTGTGCACCACTCTCACACCAGGCACCCATGGAGACCAAGAGAGGGTGTTGGGTGTCATGGAGTTAGATATAGTTGTGAACTGCTGTGTGCGGCTGGAAATTGCGGCCCATCTCCCCAACCGCTTTTCTTTGGTCCCCCTCTTTTAAGGGCCAGACCCAGAAGTTACACATCCAATTGGCTGAAACTTTGTCACATGACCACACCAGAGCTGCAAGGGAGTCGGGGCACAATGGTCTTTCTCTGAGGTTAAGATGCAGGGGATCTGTTGCTCTGAGGAAGAGAAAATAGGAAGAGAGCGTGGGAGACATCTGGCAGTTTCTACACAGTTATTTCCGTGTACGGGAGGACTGAATTTGTGAGTCTGAGCTCTAGAGAGAAGTCCAAGCTACAACTCTAAGCCAGGGAGTTGGAGAAGTGGGAGCAGCTGAAATGAGCATAGCCTTGAGCCCATTTTGCAGACAGAGTAACCAAGGCCCAGGAGGAAGTGCATTTGGGATATTCATAACAAGTAGAGCCCAAGGCCTCCGCTTCTGGCCTGCTGTCCTTTCTCTTCCCCAGCTGTAACCATGGTGCCTATGCCTACCAGCTGAGAGCAAGCAGAGCTCTGGGTTTGAAGCATATGTAAGAGTGCCACACAGGGACCTGATCTAATCACGATTCCTGAACCATCCAGGGACTGCTGAAAGTCAAGTCTGGCTGGGTCTAGAGCAGCACCCTCAGCCACTTCCCATGGAGCAGTTGATTCCCTCTTGGCAATCCCAACTGAAAAGAGAGCTCTGCTTCCTCAGCCCCACACAGCTCTTGCCCTACACTGGCCCCCATGCCCATCCCAGCCTCTGCACTCCCCCGTGCCCAGGCTAGACCAGAGCCCATTCCTGGTGTGGAAGACATGGAGAACAAACCATCCTATTCCCCAACTAAATGGACCAAGTGGAAGAGGGCTGCCCCACCCCCACCCCAAGGAACCTGCAGCACCTTTTCTGGAAGGGCAGAAGCCCTCAGATACACATAAGTCCTGCTCTGGAGACCAAACCCTCAGGGCATCCATGCCAAGGGCCCACGCCTCTGTTCCCTCAACATTCACAGAAGCAGGGCTCATGTCTGTCAGCTCCAGCCAGAGGAGGGAACAGTCCAGAGCTAAATGATTAAGGAGAGATCCAAAACAGGGTGTTTGCATTTTAAAACAGAAACTGGGCTGTCTTCCTGATCCCAATCAGGGGGCTGATGAGCGCAGCTGTCACCTCTCAGTTCTGTGCCAATCCCTCCTCCCCAGGGCTCTGCCCCTCCCATCCCTGCAGTAGCTGCCTCCCACATCTTGTGAACCAATCAGCTGTGCCCCAGCAGTGACGGCTCCCTCCTAAACCTCTTGCCCACTCCTCCCGGAATCCTGCTTTCCCCGCTGGGATTAGGAGAACACAGGTGGAAGGTGTCCTGGAACCAGGATGGGATTTGAGGAGAGGTGTGGTAGCCATCTTCCCTCCACACTCCCATGCCTCGCCTTCCTGGGGCTCCGTACAGGGGTGGAGCTTACCTCTGGGATGGCGACGATGGTGGCTCCGGCTTGCAATGTTACTGATGACTCCCCTGTCTAGATTCAGTGTGTTTGGTATAAATGACCACCTTGGTATACACCGCTGTTTATCCCCAGAGTTGAAAGAGCAGAGCCTCGGTCTGTCTCATTCTGAAAGTTTTGTACATTCATGTGTATGTGTGCATGTGTGCGCACACGTGTGTGCCATGGTGTTCATGCAGAGATCAGAGGACAACTTGCAGAAGTCGGTTCTCTCCTTCTACTGCGTGGGTCCTGAGGATCAGACCCAGGTGTGTGGAGAGTGACAACCATTCATATGCAGCTTTATTTGGGCCCGTCCGTCCTGCTCCACTGTTCTGTGTGTCTGTCTCTAGCCAGTACCACACTGTTCTGTTTACATCATCTTTACAGTCAGTTTTGAAATGGGAGCTGAAGCTCCATCTCGACGTCTATAACTGGCGCCTCCATCGGATCCGGTACGTCTGTGGTTACACAGGACCTTTGCTCATTCTGCGTCATCTACCGGGAATCTCGTTTCCCTAATTTTCCTCAAGGGTCTTCCCTTCCTTTATTCAGGAACCTGCTCACATGTTCTCTCACCAAACAAGCCTTGCTGCCTCCTGTCATGGCTAGTGTTCGTTATTAATTTTCTGTCCCACTCCAGGGTACACGAATGTAAACTCTGTGATAGCAGTCCATGACAGGGTTATGTTACTGGAGGTCACCCGCCCTGCCAGTGGTTCCAGGTTCTTGGCGCCTTAGTCAAAGACCTAAGAAAGCACAGATTACGTGTGGCAGGGGGACTTTTCAGGAGCAAAGCATGGGGCAGATCAGATGTGCTACCTCAAGGAAGCAGCAGGCTTGAACCAGAGGACTCAAGGGCAGGTATTGTCCAGCCTTCCTTTGTATGTGTGTGTGTGTGTGTGTGTGTGTGTGTGTGTGTGTGTGTGTGTGTGTGTGTGTGTGTTGCGGGGTGGGGGAGGGTCTAGGAGGAGGAGCTGCTAAGGGGTGTAGAGTCATGGGTTTTCTGCTTTGATTGACATATTTTAACCAAGTTATTCACCAGTTCAGTATAGACATAAGATAGTAAGTGTTCGCCCCAAAACTTCACTTGCGGATATGGTATGCCTTATTATTCAAGCACCCAGAGCTCATTCAGGCCAGAGCAGGCTCCTGCCTCCCATATGCAGACATGTTCTCAAATGTGTGTTCAGGGGAATGCACAAAAGGGAGTTACCAGACCCTCAAGATGGCTCAGAGGGTAAAACTGCCTGAGGGTCAAGTTCAAGCCCTGGAACCCACACTGGGAAGTTTCCTGCCAAAGTTGACTTCTGACCTTCATAGAGACACCGTGGCAGCTCATGTGTGGCATATACTCACAGACCCAATAATAACAAATGAAATAAACCATTTGAGAAGGGCAGTTACCAAGTGGCTCATAAGGAAGGGCTAGCTGGTTTTGTTTGGAGACGAATGTGTACACAGCCTGAGCCAAGTGGATCCCGCTCGCTCACTGAGCTATTCCCTGAGCCAAGTGGATCCCCGCTCGCTCACTGAGCTATTCCCTATGCTTGCCTGCCTCAGTTAGGCACCTCAGGCGTAAAACCAAACTACGTGCCAAAACTTGAGACATGAATATCAGCCAGATTTTAATACAGTATTTGAAAAATTCAAATCAATACCAAAACTCAATAATTAAAGAAAATCAGCAGGTCACAACCAGTGTCATTTGCAGTGAAATCAGCTTCTATTCAATCCTGATTCCTCGGCCTGATCCCCAGTGGCCACTGAGTCTCTAAGGGCAGATTTACCAGTGTGACACAGCAGGACCAGGCTTTATAGAGCGTCCTGGTGGGTTGGGGTGTGTGTGTGTGTGTGTGTGTGTGTGTGTGTGTGTGTGTGTGTGTGTGTACATATGTGTGTGTTCATGGTGGGGAGCCCATGTTGAGGCCAGAGGAGGATGTCAGATGTCCTCCATCATCACTCTCTGCCTTGTTCCCTCGAGCAGGGTCTCTCAATGAACCTGGAGCTAGGCTAGCAGCAAGCAAGCCACAGTGATCCTCCTGTCTCCACCCCCTACAAGGGTATGCATGGCCACGCATATTTTTTGTGGATGCTGAGGATTGGAACTCAGGTCCTCCCGGGTGTGTGGTAAGCCCTCTTTCCCACGGAGCCTCCTCCCCAGCCCCTGATATAGTTGTGTTTATACTGTGCAGATTTCATTAACTTTTTCCACTTGATCCAAAGCACAGAAAAACATTTATTAAGAATCTGTTGGGGTGGGGGTGGTGTCAGTTCTGCCTTGGGCTGGACAGGAGCACTGCCCAGCTGCAGCCTGGGACTAAAACAGAGCCTGGCAGGCAGTGGGAGCCAGAAGTGTCTGCTGGGACCATGAATGTTGATGAGGAGACATTTAAAGTGTCTGGAGCAGACAGAGTTCCCGGCCCTCGCTTCACTAAGTGGAGTTTTCTTTCCCCTTAATGTAATTTAACGTCCGAGTCAAGCCCATGCTTTTCATCTTCTTCGCCAGCCTCCTCCAGACTGGATCAGGTGACCGGAGGCTCAGCAGCAAGGACCTGGCTGAGGGCTGGCTTGCTGCTAAGGGTGCCAGTGGGGTGTGTCCCATTCCTATCCCTGGAACTTTCATGGTGAGGCTAGCTGTGGTCCTGGTCACCTCACCCTAACCAGACTGTCCCTCTGGTGGGCTTAGCTCCCACAGGGGAAACAGGGTGAGGGCCTCACAGGGACTTCTGTGCTCATGCAGTAGTGAGGTCAGGGGTCCTCAGAACACCCTCCTCCTCAGTGGGTTTGAGCTTTGTGAAACCAGGCCAGGAGCCAGCGTGCTGATTGGTCCTTTATCCCCAAACTTCCAATCTGCTCCTTTGGCGGGGGGCAGCTGGAAGGAAAGAGCAGAGGGGTCTCACAGGGCCACTCACATTCTGCCATGTCACTGTGGGAGAGAACAGCAGGGTCTGTGGGTCAGAGAGACGGCTGACATTGTTGCAGTATGCCTAAGACTCCGCCCCATGATGCCCCAAGTGTGCTGCCCAGGAGCCCAGCCAACATCCGCAGCTCAGCTTTACAAGTGCCCAGCCGGTCCTGAGGATACGGCAGGGAGCCAAAGCCAGGAGGAGGAGAAAGAAGACAATAAATGAGATTAAACCAGAAATACAGAGAAAAGCCGTGGTAGTACACATCTGTGGTCTCATCGTTAGGAGGCTGAGGCAGGAGGATCACCAATTTGAAGCCAGCCTGGGCTACATAGACAGAGCCTGTATCAGAAAGAAGGGTATGGGGGACAAAAAAAAAAAAAAAGGAAGGAAGGAAGGAAGGAAGGAAGGAAGGAAGGAAGGAAGGAAGGGAAAGCTAACGAGGTAGTGAAAAGCAGGAAGTACCACAGGGACAGGGCTCAAACCCAGTTTTGGGATCTGCATTTGAACATAAACCTAAAAGGAGGTGGAGAAATGGATGCCCAGTAGAAAAGCAGGGGCCTGGCGTGTGCCAAGGCCCTGAGGCAGGAAGTCTCCCAGGTGAGCATGAAAACCAGCAAGAGGCCAGTGAGGCTGTAGCAGGGCAGGAGTTTGGGACAGTAGCAATGGGGCCAGCTTCTGCTGTGAAGCAGGAGCTCAGGGGTAGCGGGCAGAGGAAAAGCTGGCCACATCCTCTTTCTGAGGCCCTGTCTGCTCCCCAGGGAGGCACGGTTGAGAGCATCTAGAAGTGAGTGCTGCAGGCCAGCTGAAAGAGACTATTCACGGGCCGGGCGGGCAGCATCCCAGCACTCAGGAGGCAGAGGCAGGAGGATCTCTGTGAGTTCGAGACCAGCCTGGTCTACAGAGCTAGTTCCAGGACAGGCTCCAAAGTAATACAGAGAAACCCAGTCTCAAAAAACAGTAAATAAAAACAAAACAAAAAGGAAGGAAGGAAGGAAGGAAGGAAAGAAGGAAACGCTGAAAACGCTGTTCATGTTAAGAGGTAGAGGGGGAGGAGAAGGCTGGATTTCTTCTGAAAGCAGAACTGTATGTGAAGCAGGGGCTTCGGAGATGTCTGTCAATACAAAGTGTGCTTTGCAAGCATGAGGTATCAAGTTCAATCCCCAAAACCCATAGTGACACACTTATAATCCCAGCACTGGGGAGGTGGAGACACACCTACACACACACACACACACAGAGAGAGAGAGAGAGAGAGAGAGAGAGAGAGAGAGAGAGAGAGATACATACACCACACACATATACGCATCTATACATATGAACATACACCACACACACAGATACTTGTATACACATACAAACATACACCACACACATATATATACACATACATATATACACAGCACACCTCATGCACAAGTGCACGCACACACATGCAAATATACACACATAGACCATGCACACACTAGAAATTTTAAAAATAAAAATGATCGTGTTACTATTTTGACATTGCTAAAATGAGACAATTAGTTCATCCCGAAAGCCCTTGGATTGAATCCCTACCCCCACCCACCTCAAGACACAGTTCTGTTCACAGCTGCCTCTCAGGCAGCTAGGTCTTTCCATTCTCTAACAAACACCAGCCAAAGTGCTTAAGGACCGCTGTTTATTTTATTTCTTTAATGAGAAAACCTTCACGTTCCTCCGGAGTTCAGCTGTGTTTATTTACATTGTGCTGGGCTCTGGGCCGGCGACAGCCTGAGGTCTGACAGGCTGAGGGAGCCCCAGCCCAGGCAAAACACAGTCCTTAGAACTCTATAAAGTGGATTCTCAAAATAAATACTGCCTAATTCGCTCGGCAGAGGTGGATTAAGTCAAGATGAATACAATTTAGAAAGGATTTGCTGAGGAAGTGGGAGATTTTGTTCCCCCACTGGGGTTGAGCTCACATCAGAGTCTTTTCTCCACCTCCAGACTCTGGCAGTTAAAGATACTTGGTTCTTGGGGCCAAACAACTTGGATGAGTACTTGCAACCCACGATTATTTTGTTTGTGGTGCGAGGTAGCTTCCCTGTACCCATCCTGTAAGGCACCAAACACAGGCATCTGCTGTTTCGCTGGGGGTGGACCAGGAGGGAGCCAGAGAAGTTTTGAAAGATGTCACACAGGTGAATGACAGTCACTGGGCCTCTGGCAGGGGGCGGTACCCTTTGTCATCTTAATCCCTGATAATAGCTAACCCCCAAGCAGGAGCCTAAAATGCTGAGGGCCTGTGCTTATGCGTTTTCTTGGCATTAAAGGATCCCATTCAACAGAAAATAGAGGTTTTGGTGTCGGCTAGGGGTTATCTGGAGAGCTTTCATTATGGTCTTTCTTTGAAGCTACCACGTCTTGGAGAAGCTGTCTCCTCGTGGAATCCCCCAGTTTGGGTTGAGGGGATCGGCTACTAGTTAAAGACTTAGTAAAGGCTGCCTGCCCACTCCCATTGCCTGCCCACCCGCTGGAGGGGACCCGAGAGGAGAAGAAAGGGTACACTCACCTCTGAAAACCAAAGACAACTCACTAGAGTTGGGACGAGAGGATTTTTTTTGTTCTCTAAATACCAGGTCTGTGCTCTCCATGGCCCCAGCGAGGAAGGCTCAGGTGCCCTGGAAACCGAAACAATGCAGAGGTTTTCCTTTTCAAGTTGAGAGGGTGCCCCCTGCACCCCCACCCCCGCCAGCGCCCACCTGCGTGTCATGCCATTTAGTCTCCAACAATAGGGGTTTTGAGCGTGTCCAAAGGTTGTTGGGATTCCTGGAGCCTCTGGTGCTGAGGTGTGGCTGGATGAGTGGCAGGTGGGCATCAGCATTGTTGCTGTTGGGGTTGACTGACACTGCAATGGGATGTGTCCCTCCCCGTGCCAGTCCCCCATCTCCCTCTGAGTTTATAGTCTTTGGGGCCCCTTTAATGGCAGGAGACAGAGTTCAGGGAGAAACTCCCACTAGGACCGTATTCTAAGTAAGAGCATATAGCTAAAGGATCCCTCTGTGTACACAAGCAGTTCCCAAACAGGACAGACAATTGGTGGGATATCATTTGGTCGTAAAGAGGAATGGAGCGGTGTCCCTTGAGACAATGTGAAAGAATGCTAAAACGTGGGAGAAGAGAGATAGGAGGTGGAGTGAGCCAGGCGCTGGGATGAGAACTGGTGGTGACCTGGGGTAAAGGGTGCTAGATAACCAGAGTTTTGTGGGGATGAAGGTTTTGGGGTTTTTCCAGTGAAGAAAACTTTGGCAAGTAGATGGAGATGGTAGCTGCCCTTGAATTACATGCTCAAAAAAAAAAAGGTTTGGGGGCTGGAGAGTTGGCTCAGTGGTTAAGGTGGTTAAAAGCACTGACTGCTCTTGCAGAGAATCTGGTTCAATTCCCAGCACCCACATGGAAAATGGAACTCCATTTTCAGAGTATCTGACACCCTCTTCCGACTTCTTTGGATATCAGGCAAACATGTGGTACATAGATTTGCATGCAGACAAAGCACCCATATTCATAAAATAAATCAATTAATTTTTCAAAATTATGCCAGACACAGTAGAGCATGCTTGCAGTCCCTGTACTTGGTGAAGACGTGGGGGCTGGAGGCAGAAGGAGGATCAAGAAGAGGGTCAGCCTTACTACATAATATTCCATCTCAAAAATGTTTCTTTTGGATTTTGCTAAGGATGAAATCCAGGGTCTGTGTATGCTCAACAGAAGTTCTGCAGCTGAGCTACACACACACATACACACACACACATGCACATACATACACTCACATATACACACACATGCATATACATACACACACATACACACACATGCATATACACACACACACATGCACATACATACACACATATACACACACACTTGCATACACACACACACACACACACACACACACACACACGCACACTATTAATAAATATTTAAAGCCAAATGGTTCGAGGGCATCCTCAGCTACCTAGCATGGTTCAAGACAGGGGATTAGTGCTGGGTGCTCAATGGATCTGTGGGGACTCCGCAGCCTGCCATATCCATACATCTGCATAATCAATACAAACATTCCACTAAAGGGAATAGTGTACGTTCTAAGAAAACTCCAGATTCCATGGTTATCGCGCAAAGCAAAGGCTCATCACACATGCAGGGTTTCCCCGGCTCCCCTCAGCTCCCAGGTGATCTGGAGACTCTAAGGTCAGCGTGTACTGCTTCTGTGTAACAGGTGTGGCCCAGCAGCTGTCTTTGTAAGTGAAACTGTGCTGACACACAGCACTCACATGCACTTGTACATTGTCAGTGGCCGCTCTTGTACTGCAACAGGAGGGTTGAGGACTTATAGTTGAGACCACACAGAACATGGAGCCTAGGCTACCAGCATTGTATAGAAAAAGTTCACCTTCTTGTGGACTAGATAGAGTGTAGGCACTGGAACCAGAGTTCAAAGCCAGCCCCATTCCCTAGCTGTATTTCACAAGCTGCTTGGTCTCCCTGTGCCTCAGTTTCCACCTGTGGATATCAGCAACACTCACCTCCTGGGGTCAAGGTTGGAATGTGCGCATTAAGACATCATGGGTATTTACAAGGGGTCAGCTCTGTGGTAGGTAGATCTTATAAACTAAATTGAATGCAGAGTCTTACAGACTCGAGTCTTAAACCACGTGTAGTAGTGAATACCTGTGATCTCAGCAAGGGAAGTTAAGTGTTCGAGGTCAACAAGACCTTGTATCGAGAGACAGAGAGAGAGAGAGAGAGAGAGAGAGAGAGAGAGAGAGAGAGAGAGAGAGAGAGAGAGAGAGAGGGGAGAGGGAGAGGGAGAGAGAGAACTGAACCTAAGAATCAAATAGGCTGTAAAAGTACTCCACATGTTGGCTATAATGGGACAATAACCATAGACAGTACACAAATCATACATGTGGTTGTATTTCAATAAGACTTTATTAGTGGATGGAAAAGGAAGTGAATCTTTAAAAGCAGACTGCCGGGACCAGGAATACTGGGTCTGCCTGTAGTCCTAATTCCAGGGATAGTGTGGCAGGAGGTAACCCTCCAGGTTGGAGGTCAGTCTTGGATCATAGCAAACTCTTGTCTCAGAAACATAAAAAGTTTCAGGTGGTGAAGGCACATGCCTTTAATCCCCACGCTCAAGAGGCAGAGGCAGGCGGATCTCTGTGAGTTCCTGGACAGCCAGAGCTGTTATACAGAGAAACCCTTTCTCAAGACAACCAAAATTAATTAACTAACTAACTAATTTAAAGCATGCTCCTGGCTGTGTTCAGTGCTGTGTCATGGAAGGAATTTGAAGGATCACTATTTGTAATGAGCAAAGAGAGAAACTACAGATGCTGGGAGGGACAGGTAGAGCATCAAGCAGCTACTGGGTACCATCTAGCACCTCCTTGTTCAAAGCAGATGTGTAGGCCCCAGGCCCCAGTGCCATCCATGCCTCTCTACCCTGGACCACCCTGCACCCACTCACATCAGGACCATCGCCTCCCCCAGGCCTTCAGAGATTTCCCTCTTGCAATACAAGCAGCCGCCGGGTCCAGGGCAGACGATGGAGGCTGCTGCCGCCTCCCCTGTGTTTCTGGTTTTGAATTTCTGGCCTCGGATAAGAGTGAAAAATGCTGCAGCTAGACAGCATTGAATTCTTTAAAGGCAGATAATTAGAACATAATAAAAAGAATCCATGTACTGTGGGGCTACACAACACCCAGAGAGCAGAGCCGGCTGAGGCGTCTTTGTTCTTCCCTGACCCTGATTCTGTCGTGAGTCCTCAATTGGCTCTTGCTATAGCCATGACAGAATTTATCCCGAGGTCTTGGGTGAAGTTCTTGTCCATACAGATAGACACATTTGTTGAGCTTTTCAGATTTTTCTCACTTTTCCTGTTCTCTGGAACTGCCAAGGAAGCAAGTTTGAGAGCTTTTTTTTGTTTGGATTTGTTTTTCTTTACTGTTCAAACACGTGAATTAACCTGTTGGGTTTTGTTTTGGGTTTGGTTTTTTTTTTTTTTTTTTTCATAACCATCATTTTCTTGTCTTTCTCAAAAAAAAAAGTTTCTTTCTCTAACAAGCTGATCTGTTTTCCAGGAGTTTCCAAGTAATTAAACCCAATTAAAACCATTAAATTCTTGCTTTTAATGACAACTTTATTATTAAAGGCTAACCGCAAGGAGGAGGTTTAACTGGCACAGCCTTCCACTGTGCGCTAATCCGCCCCTAACCTCTGGCTGACACTCAGAGAGATAAACCCCACAGAATAGGCGAGCCGCTTTAATGAATAGCTTTAATTAGTACTTTTCTTCCTCGTGGCAGAGTAATTATTTGTTCAGCTTATAAACAGCTACTTGGCAGGGATATTTAAAGGCCGGGTTGGTTTGGATGATGTGATGGCTTCAATCGATTTTGTGTGTGCAGGTGGGATTTTTTTTTTTTTAAAGTAAGAGAGGGGTCTTCGTATCAGAATAGGTGCAGAAGTACATCATCTTGAATCGCTAGGTGACGGCAGGCGGCAGGCTGTGAGCCAGCTTCAGAGCTGGTGCCACACCTACCCTGTGTGGGGAACATGGGCAAGCCCAGACAGCACCACTCAGGGGCGCAAGCCTGGCTCCAGGGCAGTCTGGGTCCTGACAGGAGAAGAAAGACCTGGGGTGGCACAGTGCCAAGCCAGCACCCTCCCTCCGCCCCAAATCCTTTGCCCAGGTGGCATCTCAAGAAGGAAGAACCAAGTTCACACTATAGGTGTGGCCAGAGAGACCCAGAGATGACAGCCTGGCCACCCCGTAAAGTAGAGTGCTTTCCTTGTGACCAGACTGCTGTTGACCTCTGGGAAGCGGGTCTGTAATTACTCCAGTCTGGATGGAGGGCATGCAGTTGAGTGAGCTGCCCCAAGTCACCCTCGGGAAACACATGCAGAGCACCCAGGGTTCCCAGCGCTGCTGTGTCTGTCTCACCTCCTCCTTGAGACACAAAAGAGGCACCTCCTGCCTTGGTGGTTGGGAGATTTCCATATTGGGGTGGTGGTGGCAGGGACTCGTGTAGCCCAGGCTGGCTTGGAACACACAATAGTCTAAGATGAGCTTGAACTGAGCCCCCACCTCCTGCATGCACCGCACTGTAGGTGTGTTTGGAGCTGGGGACCGAACTCCAGGCTTTGGGCAAGCTCAACAAGCACTCATCCAGCTGAGCCCCAGTCCCAGGCCTGGGTTAGTTTATGGTTTTTAATGTAATCCAGTTTGAGCCTGAGTTAGAAAGCTGGTTTCATTTCAGGGTTTTCCACTCTGTAATTGCAAACTCCGTTGCTGATGCTGTGAGCTGAGCAGCACACTTTTTCTGGTCTACACTCCTTCAGAGTGGGGCTTCTCAGCCTTGGCTCCTGGGGCCTGTTGGGCCAAGTCTGGAGATGTCTGTGGCTGTCATCACTGGAGGAAGGGGGGAAGCTGCTATCGACATTAGTGGATGGAGATTAGAGACACAGATACCCAGAAAGGCCCCCTCTGGAAATACTATTAACACTGAGCTGGGGGCTGGAGAGATGGCTAAGTGAGGAATGTGCATACTATGCAAGCATGAGGAACTGAGCTTGGATCCTTGGCACCCACGTAAAGCCAGGCATGGCAGCACACATCTGTAACCCTATCGGTGTGGGGGATGGGCATGCAGTAGAGACAGGTGGATCCCCAAGTCTCACTGTTGGCCACCCTAACTGAAGCAGTCAGCTCCACATTTAGTGAGAGACCCTGTTTAAAAGTAAGATGGAAAGCAATAGAGGAAGATGCCCTGAGTCAGCTTCTGCCCTCTATACCTGCACACCTGAGCACACACATGTACATGTATATACAACACACGTGCATACATACCACATACACATACACCACACATGTGTATATCACACATATACACTCACAAATATACATATACACACACCATATGTACCATACATACACACACACACACCACACGTGCATATCACAGAGAGAGAAAGAGAGAGAGAGAGAGAGAGAGAGAGAGAGAGAGAGAGAGAGAGAGAGAGAGAGAGAGAGCACACTAAGGCTGGTAGTATTATTAGAATACTCAGACTATGCACTCTCTGGGCACCCTGCAAACAAGAGACAGAGGTGTTGATAAGGTCACTTGTGGCCTGGGGAAGGCTCAATGGCAGAGCACTTGCCTTGTATCCAGAAGCACAAGGAGAAAAATTAACCAGACCATTGAAGTTACTAACCATCCATTTGCAAACTTTCTGAAACATATCTAAAATCTAAAGAGCCGAAAGCCAGCAGATGAGGTGTGTGTGTGTGTGTGTGTGTGTGAGTGTGTGTGTGTGTGTATGTGTGTGTGTGAGTGTGTGTGTGTGAGTGTGTGTATGTATGTGTGTGTGAGTGTGTGTGTGAGTGTGTGTGTGTGTGTGTGTGTGTGTGTGTGAGTGTGTGTGTATGTGTGTGTGTGAGTGTGTGTGTGTGTGTGTGTGTGTGTGTGTGTGTGTGTGTGTGTGTGTGTGTGTGCGTGGTCAGAGAACAGCTCTATAGAGTTGGTTCTCTCCTTCCAGCCTTGCTTAGGTCCCAAGAATCAAATTCAGGT